>JAOQGH010000019.1:2611907-2622420 GCA_025769975.1 Gallinago jamesoni | reverse complement strand
CCCAGCTCCCTCGGCTGCTCCTCACAAGACTTGTGCTCCAGACCCCTCACCAGCTCCGTTGCTCTTCTCTGGACATGCTCCAGCACTGCAATGTCTTTCTTGTCCCAAGGAGCCCAAAACTGGACCCAGCACTCAAGGTAGGGCCTCCTCAGTGCTCAGTCCAGGGGGACAATCACCTCCTGAGTCCTACTCCCCACGCTGTTCCTGACACAGGCCAGGATGCTGGTGGCCTTCTTGGCCACCTGGCCACACTGCTGGCTCACGTTCAGCCAACAGTCAACCAACACCCCCAGGTCCTTGTCCACCAGGCAGCTCCAGCCACTCTGCCCCAGGCCTGGAGCATCCATGGGGTTGGTGTGACCCAAGGGCAGGACCCAGCACTTGGCCTTGTTGAACCTCATCCTATTGGCCTCGGCCCATCCATTCAGCCTGTCCAGACCCCTCTGCAAAGCCTCTCTATTCTCCAGCAGATCAACACTCCCACCCAACTTGGTGTCATCTGCAACAACAAGCAAAAAAAATTTGCTTTGTTTTTTTAATGTAGAGGGTAGGTCCACAGCTTTCAGCAAAACTATAATTAACAGTAATGGTGAAATTTGCTTCCCGACAGCATAGACTTCTTTAAAGAAAATGCTTTTATCTTGCTATGTTTTAAAAGCATCAAAACATGAGAGGTTTTACAGCGGCAGTGATTATTGTAACATCTCAACACAGCAAGCAGAATGACTATTTTGCATACAAATTGTCACCACAAACCCATGTAGACACAGGAACCATCTGTGTGACACCAGGTATCACACAACTGCAACAGAAATGAAAAATCATCAAGGGTAATCCCCTTCTGTACAAAAAAAAAGGGCTGCACAACCACTATAACTATGTCCCATATTAAGGGCTCCCTACTTAGAAGGTGAGATAAGAAATCAGAATTAAATATAAACTCGCAAGCTCAAGTATTGCCCATCTGATTCTAGAGGTCACCTCTTTTTCCTGACACAGAAATTCAACCCCTCAAACCTGTATCATCCTATAAAGGCCCTTTGGGATTTGGATGCACACGCACCCACTCAGACATAGGGGATATACTAACACAAGGCAAAATTGCCTCTATATTTCACAAGAAATAGTTAAAAATTACGAGTTATCATATGCATAAGCAATGATTATTGACCAAATAAAATACAATATTAAAACAGTATTTAGACAGTACAAACTCTGTTTTCTCTTGCTGAAATTTCATAACTGACCTCACATCAAGCTTCTTTTCTATTTTGTTGGGATTGAATCACTTTGTATTTGTAGTTACCCACCACAGTACAAGGAGTTTCCTCACCAGAAAGTTAGTTTTCCATAAGAAAGCATCTTTTCAGCAGAGGCAGGGAAGAATGGCAAATTCAGCAGTTTATGGCTCAAAAAAAAAAAAAAATATTCATTTTAATTTGAAAATAGTTTTCATTGACTGCAGATTTTTTTTTTTTCTGGCTTCATACTACCAGAAAGCCAGATTCTACGGTCAACTCTTCTGGCATATGTTGTAAAAACCATCACTTCCAAAAAGAAGCCAGGGGAGAAGGAGGAAAAAGAAAAAAAATCTGTGGAGTATTTCAGAGTGGTTGAGTTCAGTTGCCTTTAAATTTACTAATAATCAGTCCCCTAGGCTTCAGCAAAGCCTAATTAACAAAATACAGTGAAAGTTGCTTTCTGGTAGCAGTCATCTTTGAAGAATAAGGGTTTATCTGCTTTTATTCTAAAGGCATCTCAATATAAGAGGTTTCAAAGCAGCAGTGACTACTGTTAAAATATCTCAACATGGCAAGAGAAAAATATTCTCCATACAAATTGTAATTATTAATTATACACACACTCTGATATTTACTCTTATCATGGTAAGAATAACCAGACAATTAAATCCTCCAAAAGAGAGGGAGGAAAAAAAAAAAAAAGGGAGGAAAAAAAAGGGGGGGAAAGGAAAAAAGGGAAGAGCTTTCCTGACAGTTTTCCCTTCTAAATAAAGCTTTTTTCCTTTGCTCACTGAATACGAAACAGAAGAATCAGCCCAGAGTCTTCAACAGAAGAATTCAGTAAATTCCTACAGTGGGAATTCTGACTTTAATGGACTAGTCGGGAGGAAAGACGTCAAAGAAGAAAAAGCTGCAGATAATTTGTTGTACCAATTTTAAAATGTACCATATTAAGGCAACACAAAAAAAAATAAAATATGTATAAGTTGCTCGGTTTTATGACTTTCCATTAAAGGCTCATGAACACTATTCTTGAACCAGCAACTTGTTAAAAAGTCCAGGGAAGGAACAAAGCAGAACAGTAAATATTAAGCGTATGATTTTCAGCCAGTTCTGCATTAGTTAATTCCGTTTTCAGTTTTCCATCAGGAAAGAATCATAATACCACCACTGAGGGGGAGGTCGCATTCTTGATAGCAACTCAGAGGAAATCCAGAGAAACAGAAAGGTTTGCCTAAACTGAGACTCCAAAGTAAACGTCATGCTTCTTACTCGTACCAAGAACTCAAAAAGTCATTTCATTGTCAGCTCCTTTGATTACTGATGGCCAATTCATAATTGTTCCCACTTAATATTCTTTCTTAATACTTGCTGAACTACTAAGAAAATCAACATTATGAGAGGAAGAACAAACAGCCCATAAAAGCAGATTATTACATTCAGAAACACAAGATGATATATGGGGTTGGAAGAGACCTCTGGAGATCATCTAGTCCAACCCCCTGCCAGAGCAGGTCCACCCAGAGCAGGTTGCACAGGAATGTGTCCAGCTGGGTTTTGAATGTCTCCAGAGGAGGAGGCCATGTCTCCAGAGGAGACCAGCAGCCACCTCTGCCTTGACCACACGTTTTCACCTTCATTTTCAGATGGCACAGAAGATTTACACAACTCCAAAATTGGGTCCAAAAGCCCACCTTTTAGCTCTGCCCCCCTGAAAAAAAAAAAAAAAATCAATTCCTTGTTATGGCAGAATTTTCTGTAGTGCCATGCTAAAAATCACTCTAGGGAATGAACCTGGCTGAAGAAATCAAGGAAGGCTTCTTTTTGCCCTCTTGGTTATCAGACAGATTAGCTCCTGATGAAACCCAGAGCAGACCCAAATAAACCCTGCAAGGGATAGTGAACGGGCAAGAGTATCTTGCATCAGTGTTGCTGACGGAGACACAGCAGCACCAGAGTCAGTAGCACTGGTTTTTGGCAAACTTTATCCCCCCCATCCCCCTGCAAACTACCTTGAGTTCTTCACAGAAACAGATGAAAAAAAAGTTAACTGGACTGAAAAAAATGAATCCAGTATAAAACAGTAGATTCAGAGAATTGTTTAGATTGGAAGGGACCTTTCAGATCATCGAATCCAACCACCAATCCAACACTGACAAAACCACCACTAACCCATGTCCCTCAGCACCACGTCTGCCCATCTTTTAAATACCTCCAGGAATGGTGACTCCACCAGGGTGCTGGGCAGCCCATTCCAAGGCTTAACAACACTTCCTAAACCTCCCCTGGTGCAACTTGAGGCCATTTCCTCTTGTCCCATCTCTTGTTCCTTGGGAGAAGAGACCAATCATCCCCCTGGCTACACCCTCCTTTCAGGGAGTTGGAGAGAGCGAGAAGGTCTCCCCTCAGCCTCCTTTGCTCCAGGCTCAACACCCCCAGCTCCCTCAGATGCTCCTCACAAGACCTCTCACCAGCTCCGTTGCCCTTCTATGGACCCATTCCAGAACTTTAATGCCTGCCTTACTGTGAGAGCTCCAAAAGTGGGCACAGCACCAAGGGGAGCCTCAGCAGTGCCCTGTCCAGGGGGACCATCACTACCCCAGTCCTTCTGGCCACACTGTTCTTGATACAAGCCAGAATGCTGGTAGCCTTCTTGACCACCTGGGCATGCTGCTGGCTCATATTCAGCTGCTGTCGACCAACACCCCCAGGTCTTTTTCCACTTGGAGCATTCATGGGGGGTAAATGAGTAATGCTCAAGAACTCTATAAAGAACCACATAAAGAGATAATCAGGTTGGGGTGGGGAGAGAAAGAAAAAGAAATAACCAGGAAGATGAGAAATGGATGAATAGAGGATGAGATCAACCACAATGAAAGGGGAAAGCAGTGCCATTAAAAGATCAGACACAGTATCACATCTTCATCTTTCTCAGATTAGAAAGCCAGTAAATCACCAATCCTAAAGCAAAGGCCCTAAGCGTCTACTTTTGGGGATTAATAACTACTGATCCTCAGGAGATCCAACTGGGTTTGGCAGCCCGAAGGATCTTCCTTTGGCAACTGTGATCAGCAGCACCTGGACTAATTTAGAATAGCTTCTGTAAAGCAAAGCACTCTTCACATGTTCCTCATTAGAGAGAAAACATACATGAAAAAGTACTAAGAAGCCCACAAATTTTACTTTTACCTTGGAACTTGAATCAGTGTGTATATTTCAACAAGGTGACTTTGGGGTGTTGGTGGGTGAGAAGCTCAACATGAGCTGATAACGTGCGCTGGCAGCCCAAAAAACCCCCCGCACCCTGGGCTGCATCCCCAGCAGCGTGGCCAGCAGGGCGAGGGGGGGGATTCTGCCCCTCTGCTCCACTCTGGGGAGACCCCACACACACAGTGCTGCCTCCAGCTCTGGGGCCACCAACAGCAGAAGGACATGGACCTCTCGAAGCAGGCCCAGAAGAGGCCACAAAGATGCCCCAAGGGCCGAAGCCCCTCTGCTGTGAGGACAGGCTGAGTGAGTCAGGGGGGTTCAGCCTAGAGAAGGCTCCTGGGAGACCTTAGAGCCCCTTCCAGTCCCTCAAGGGGCTCCAGGAGAGATGGGGAGGGACTCTTGATCAGGGAGGGGAGCCATAGGATGAGGGGGAAGGGTTTGAAACCAAAACAGGGGAGATTGAGATGGGATCGGGGGAAGAACTTCTTTGGTGTGAGGGTGGTGAGAGCCTGGCCCTGAAGGGGTTCAAGGCCAGGTTTGAGAGGGCTTTGAGCAAACTGGTCTGGTGGGAGGTGTCCCTGCCCATGGTGTTGGGGGGTGGAACTGGATGATCTTTAAGGTCCCTTCCAATCCAAACCATTCTATGATCGAGATAATATGACCTTTTTTCTCCCTGGGGATCATATTAATCCCTTCTTTGCAAAAATTTGAGGAAATAGGATAGATCTTTTACTCTAAAATATCACCAATTACCTCCATGAAGACAACACACCACACTTACACAGCTCCCAATAACACTTGTTAGCAATCACCTACCATAAACACACTGATTTTGCAACACACAATTGGAAAAAGCAATTTAAAGAGAGAAGGAAACTTTAAATTGTGTGGAACAGGTGAAAACTGGCCGCTTTCCCCAACCGTCCCAAAGCAGCATCTTGCTCCTGTCAAAAGCATGACCTCCACTCCAGCCTCATTAAAACAAAACAAGGGTTAACTCGTTATTTCATGAGCTTTCCATCTCAGAAATGAACATTGACCTCTATGGTTCGGTTCCTGCAGGCAAGGTTCTCTGATTTAGACAACGGCCGAGGGGGCTCTGCAGCAAACATCATCTCGACATCATTTGTCAAATGCATCTCTCAAGTAGATGCAACTGAACAGGAGATTTCTCTTTCCTTCCAATTATGAAGCTGCACAAAAAAAGATGCCGCTAAAAATATCTCCCTTCTAGCCACCAGGCAAGAGCACCATCTGGCGTTCAGCTAATTAAACTTTCAACCTAATTATTGATCAGGGTTTTTTTTTATTATTATTATTATTTGCTTGGTATTTTTTTATTATGTTTCATGTTTAGGGGCTTGTTTTTTGTTTTGCTTGGCTTTTTTTAACCAAACTTACCCTGCACTGGATCTGACTGTGAAATAAGCACAAAAAAGCTGCCAAGCAAACTCAGAAAAAACTCCTTTAATTTAGTTGGGGGAGGGAGAAGCAGTAGAATAGCAGAAAGAAATTGCTGAGGGGGTTATATATATTTATTTCCCCCTAAAAACAACCCCAAAACCAAAACGATGTATTATTATTTGATTTCTTAGAATATTGTTAGACATGGGTAGGATGTAAATAATTCTTGAGTTTTCAGGGATTTTATAGAAAAAACGACTGTTCCCTCACCCACTGCCAATTAGGTACCACCTTTTGTGAGCTTTACAACCCTTCGCAACACTGTGCCTTCTTGCTACCCTCTGGTTGTTCCCTCCACCCAGAATCTTTAAAGCCCCTTCCAACTCTAACCATTCTACGAAGCCAAAATCCTTCTTTCTTCCTCACTCTTTACAAAAAGAACGCCTAGTAAATGCCTCTCAGCTGTTTACCTTCACCATTTTCCGTCCCAGTTGCACAAGCTGTCACTTAGTCACCGACACTCAAGTAGGAGACACAGACTGGCTACCAGATCTACTCCTAATTTTTATGAAAATAAACATATCTCTCTGCTTTCAGAAGCTACTGCGCACAAAAAGCACAGAGCTAAGTCATATAACATGTAAACTCACTAGAAATTGTACTGCCTTCTTAATGCCATCACTAATTTATATTCAAGGTTGGAGAAATCAGAGCAGTCATAAATCTGCACTAGTTTTTCACCTTCTGGAAAAAAAACCACCCTTGACTGTCATTCGTATTGACATGAGCTCTGTTTTAATAACAAAAAGAATAAGAATAATTGAAAGATGGCAATAAAATTGGCCACAACAGCTCTCAAACACGTTTCAAATTTATTAGAGATTAAAAGCATTCCCAATTTTAGCAGTAACACACGGTGGCCTATTTAAGCCTGTTAAGCAAGTGGTTTGATGTGGTTCGTTATGACCCTTAATGAAAAATTGCCAGGAAATACCGTTAATAATAAAGGGGGCAAATAAGGCATTCACCTGACAGAAAAGTATCAGGTTAACACTGTGAACTGTAAAAAGTTTAACTGATGCTTTTTCTAAGATTGACTATACACAGGGCAATGAACCTGAGTTAACAGAAATCACGAGGATTTATGTTCTGTATTTCTGGAGATTATGGATCCTCACAAAAATATTAACTCTGTTTATATCTACACTTCACTTTCTAGAGTGAAAAGACATGCCAAAGTTGAATTTTAGATATTTAGAAAACCTCTTTTTAAGGAGACAATAAGCCAAGCTTCTTTTTAAAATTCTGGGAGAACTTTGTAGAGTAGGGTTGATGGTTGGACTCGGTGATCCCAGGGGTCTTTTCCAACCTGAATGATTCCATGATTCTAAAAGAGGTGGGGGAAAAAGCCCTACAAGACTAAGAAAATCAACAGTTAGCCTATAATTAAGTTATGGAAGATGCACAGTTCATTGTAAGTTGAGAGGAAATATCATGCATTGGGAGCCTTCAGCAATTCCAGAAACATCAGAGGCTTTCTCAAAGCCAAAAAAAAGCACCCAAAAGTAACCACAAAAAAAAAAAAACAACCAAAAGAAATAAATAAAAGCTCTCCCAAAACACTATAGACCCTACTTCTGATCTTCCCCACGAGAATGAATAGAAATTAGAGCTCTTAGGAAGACAGGAACCCACAGGAACACCACGAGGTGGTGGAAAGAGCATCCAAAATTAGAAACAACAGCCCATATTACACAGGCATTTATTCCTCCGCTACCTAAATCAGAAATAATTAACATAACCACTCATTTGCCTTCAGAGTCACAACTTCCATAAATATATTAACAAGTTGCATACTTCAACAAGCACCCTCTTACCTGTTTGTTGGGGTGGTAAAGCTAAAAGACAGCAGCTGATTCCAGAAGGGGTCGTTCTCTGAGATGGGCTCTGCTCCTGATAATTTTTTTAAGTACTCATTTTCAGGAAGCTCGCTGATGCTGCTGCTGTTTGCTCCCATCTTCTTTACCTGACAAATCTCTTTCTAGATTTTCATTTCTTCAAGAAAAAGGAAAAAAAAAAAAAGAAGAAACATGTTAATTTCATGTAAATAAAGAATATACAGACCCTAAATTCGTTACCAGTAAATCTTTAGTTAACTCTCTTGGTTACTGAAATGCAGAAGATAGGTGCATAAGAAGGCATTAAAAATATTTTCTTTCAAAAAAATTAAGACAATAATATCTTCATTCATGGAATTTAAAAGTTATTGTCTTCATGTCACTTGGATTTACATAAATGACACTCAGGAAGGACATGGTGTCACAGCTGTATCCATATCAAGGCTGCCACCAGTGGGGAAAACTGCAGGAAATTCACATTGTAAAGAGGGATGTTAAGTTGACAAGCTATTCAAAAATATGTTTTCCAATTAAATATGCACAGATAAACTAGGCAAATTACTCCCATTGTCAGCTAATTCCTGCATGCCATCAATAATTTACACCTGGAAAGCCCTTACCCCTATCGATGCTGCACAGATAACCTGCATTTAGTGAGGAAAGGTCCTACTGACCACACATCAACCTCCCAATCTCTGTAAAATAATCCACTTTTTGAAACACCGCCGCAGAAGTTGGTAGAGACCCACTCCAAAACCTCTTTTCATTGCTAGCTGTGTTTAGATTTCAGTTCTCCTTGCTGCTCAGCACTTCTCACCTTTATAAACAATTTCATTAAAGAAAAAAAACACCACGATGCCATTAACTCAGTGCCAGGGATGTTCCTAAGCATCTCACAACTTCCCAGGACATCAACTTCAATAATCTTCCATCTTTTGAGAAGAAATAAATGTGACCAATAGCTTTAAAAGTTTATATTTAAAAATAAAGCACCCCCATCAAGATAAAAACGCTGTGCAACGTATTAGTGTGTAACCTAATATTCATGCCTGAGCTGGAACAACACGTAAGAAAGGGGACAGCTTCATTAGAAGATGCGAGATCCTACCCAGGAGGAACTTCTCCCCTTGTCTCAAAGACATAGGATCTGTTTGAGAGAATCACTACTGGAATGATCCTCGAGACTCACCCTCTTTGCAGAAGCAGTTACTTCCAGAAAAGCCCATTCCAGTAGCAGTTCATATTAATAAAGAACAGGGGAAAACCAAGGAACGCTTTTTTCAAAGAAATTAAGGAGATGCAAGGAAAAGCTGTGATCTTCCCAGCCATCACAGAGGCTACATGAAGAAGAAATATTCAAGATTTAGAGCAAATTACCCAAATATTTCAGAGATAAAATGCCAGCACATATGGAGACTAAAATATGGGATACTATAACCTTATAACCTTTGTATGTCTCATTTAACAAAAAGCTCTGAAGACATTTGCAGAAGCCTTTTTTATCACGGGGACTAGCTGGGGGAAGAGAAATTTAAAAGTGGTCCAGGAGTGAACGTGGAAGTTTGTGCCAGGGAATTCTGGGGAGAAGCGTTAAAGGATTATAAAATGTAATTTGTTTAAGAGGATTTCCAGAACGTTGGTTGATTACTTAAAACAGAAATGAAGGCATCTGACTTGAATACAAATTTTGCCGCTTTAACGAAAAAAGCCCAAAACTCAGCATACGCCGAGATTGGGAGTTTTTCCCCCTTCACAGTGACAGAAAAACAAGGCACTAATTCTTTTCTTTTTCTCTCTAAATGACATAAATGTCAAGCCATTGGGACCTACCAGAAGAATCCAATTGCTACCCCAATGTTTGTAGAAGTAGACAGTAGATCTGTGGACTTCAAGAGCTTTTCCTTCTACTCTTACAATATTAAACAAACAGATTTTTCTCCAGGAGGTTTTGTTCCTCTAAAAAAAAACAACTGTATTCACTATACTCTTCTAAAGAAAAAAAATCTCAGCAAGTTCTAATGATGCTTACTGTAGACGACCACACTGAGAAACAACATACAAGGGGTGTAACAAAACTAACTCCTTCCTTGAAGAAATTCATGCTAATCTCAAAACTCACTGAAGTTCTCTGTGATGCCTTTATGATGACGCCTGAGCACCTTCAGCTCCAACAACCTGAACAGCCATAAATCCAGCTTTAAATAAGATATTTCTAAGCAACTACAGCCACTAGGTGACAGAAGAAAGAAGTCCTTCCTTCCAAGTTTATGAGTACCCTAGAGATAACGTCTAAAAATAATTAAAAATAAAAATAAATAGTAACAATTTAATTTCCTGGTGTTTTAGCAACACTAACAGATTAACTAATATTACACAGAATCACAGAATGATATGGGGTTGGAAGAGACCTCTGGAGATCATCTAGTCCAACCCTCTCCCAAAGCAGGGCCACCCAGAGCAGGTCCCACAGGAATGTGCCCAGGTGGGGTTGGAATGTCTCCAGAGAAGGAGACTCCACCACCTCTCTGCGCAGCCTCCGCCAGGGCTCTGACACCCTCACAGGAAACAAGTTCTCCTCATGTTGAGATGGAACTTCCCATGTTCAAGTTTTTGCCTGTTGCCCCTTACCCAAGCACCACTGAGAAGAGTCTGACCCCATCCTCCTGACACCCACCCTTGAAGGATTTATAGGTGTTGATCAGATCCCCCCTCAATCTTCTCTTCTCCAGACTCAAAAGACCCAAGTCCCTCAGCCTTTCC
>JAOQGH010000019.1:2592543-2609751 GCA_025769975.1 Gallinago jamesoni | reverse complement strand
ACTCAAAAGACCCAAGTCCCTCAGCCTTTCCTCAGCAGAGAGATGCTCCAGGCCCCTCAGCATCTTTGTAGCCCTCTACTGTCTCCTCTCCAGCACTTCCCTGTCCTTCTGGAACTGGGGAGCCCAGAACTGGACTCAGTGTTCAAAAAAATCAACAAAAAAGGTTTTGTGCAAAATAGGAGACAGAAAAGGTGTTTCTTATGAAAAATAGAACTGTCTCCAAGGGCTCAGTACTGGGGCCGGTTCTCTTTAACATGTTTATCAATGATCTTGACAAGGGGATCGACTGTACCCTCAGTCAGTTTGGAGATGACATCAAGTTGGGTGGGAGTGTTGATCTGCTGGAGGGTAGAAAGGCTTTGCAGAGGGATCTGGACAGGCTGGATAGATGGGCCGAGGCCAATGGGATGAGGTTCAATAAGGCCACGTGCTGGGTCCTGCCCTTGGGTCACACCAACCCCATGGATGCTCCAGGCCTGGGGCAGAGTGTCTGGAGCTGCCCAGCAGAAAAGAACCTGGGGGTGTTGGTTGACTGTCGGCTGAACACGAGCCAGCAGTGTGCCCAGGTGGCCAAGAAGGCCACCAGCATCCTGGCCTGTATCAGGAACAGCGTAGTAAGACTCGGGAGGTGATAGTCCCCCTGGACTGGGCACTGGTGAGGCCTCATCTCGAGTGCTGTGTCCAGTTTTGGGCCCCTGACTACAAAAAAGACGTAGAGGCGCTGGAGCGCATCCAGAGAAGGTCAACGGAGCTGGTGAGGGTTCTGGAGAACAAATCTCGTGAGAAGCGTCTGAGAGAGCTGGGGGTGTTGAGCCTGGAGAAAAGGAGGCTGAGGGGAGACCTTCTCGTTCTCTCCAACTCCCTGAACAGAAGTGTAGCCGGGAAGGGCGGTCTCTTCTCCAAGAAACAGGTGATGGGACAAGAGGAAATGGCCTCAAGTTGCACCAGGAAAGGTTTATGATGGATATGACGAAAAATATTTACACAGAAAGGGTTATTAAGCCTTGGAATAGGCTGCCCAGGAGAGTGGTGGAGTCACCATCCCTGGAGGGATTCCAAAGATGGGTTGACATAGAGCTTATAGACATGGTTTAGTGATGGGTTTTTATCAGAGTTAGGCTGATGGTTGAAGATCTTAGATGTCCCTTCCAACCTAGACAATTCTATGACTCTACCCTCTTTTAGAGAACCTGGTTGACCATAAAGGTGCTTATATTTGCCCTTGAGGGGCAAATACCATCTTTCACACCTTTCTAAATATTGGTTAAATTCTCCTTTTCTCCTCTATCCGCTATTTTTTGGACTCTATCAAGTTTGATGGCTACCATCTGAGATCATGAAAGTCTTCACTATATCTAGAGTCCTATAATAATATTTTTTCACACTAAACATTCTCCTGGTACCAAAGTTTGGTTCCTTAAAGCTCAAGCCCTCAAGACAGACGTACTTTAGACTGCAATAAGAAATTAACCACAATTATTAAGTGGTCTATACAACCCTTAAGTACAAGAAAAATAAAGAAATCCACATCTTAAAGACTTTTGGTAGCCCTCAAAATAATTTAATCTGCTTTTTCCACTGTTTACTCTGCTGGATGAGGAAACAAGGCTTATTTTTCGCTCCACCTGGCCAGTAACTTGCTCCAGTGGCTTCTTCTTCTGTAGCAAGGGCCTGAACAACTCAGTGACATTAATACAGTCCTTACTGGGCTCCACTGAAGCCTAAAAGATCTCACACGTAGCAGAAGTGATGAATCTCGATAGATTTACTGCAGGCAATGGCAGCCCCTTGTAGGGAAGACAAAGAGCAGCTGGAAAAAAAAAACAGTAGCACTAATACTGTGTCTTCTGCTCCAGCTCCTTTTCCACATGCATTTTACATGGGAGTAAGTTGTCAATAAAAGCCTAATTTTGAAGAGCAAAATCTGCTTATTTCACATCCCACCTACAGGACAGTTGTTCTGCTCACAGAAAGGGATTTTTCAAGCCCTTCTTGGTTTCAAGCAGTGGAAATCAGACGTAAACGAGCCCAGGCAACACGGTCATTGACCAACCTGCTCAAAAAGAGATGCTATAAATCACCTTTCTCTGCCGGTTCACCCTACGGTAATCCCACAGTCTGACGAATGTTAGTAAAATGTTCTGAAAACGAGGTGAGAAAAATCAAAACCTTAATGCTATAAATGAGAGCGAGATGTACGGCTTATCTGTTTTTCTCAGTGCTACCTCAGGAACCTAACACATATTTTCTTTCATTCTTTACAATCAGTAACAGGTCAGTGTTGTGGTGATCAAATCTACTAATTTCAATCGCCGCTCTGTTTACTAGTCTCAAAATAGCTTATTTCAGACCAACTACTAGTCACCTTCACACCCTTGTCCTGAACTGGAACTACTGACTCATAGGTATTAAAAAAAAAACCACTCCCCTTCTCAAAACGCCTTTCTCTAAAGATAGACAAGATCCAAAAAAGCTTGAGGTAAAAATGCCGTTCCTTCTTAACATTCCAAACTGACCTAAACCTCAAAACTATCATATCTCCATCCACCACGTATCAGCCCTTACGTTAGCACACATCCATTAAGCAACAAGACTAATTAATATTAAGCTTATTTGTCCTCTTCTGCCCTCAGTCACAATGTTTTGTCAGAGGCAAGAGAGCAGGTAAGTATTAAGGAGCTTTTGCTGACAGGACACAAATCCCACAAACACCTTTCTCTTAAGAAGTTGATGTCACTTCAGAGAGATTTCCTTTCACTTTTACAGGTAAATAAGCATTTGTAGAATTTAAGTACTTCCTCATCTAATTTACACATGTGCAACAAAACATGGCTTCGGATTATTAATATAAAATTCCACAAGATGTGTTAAGGACACCTTAATTTTGTCCATTTTTAATGCTGCCAGTCACACTCCTCCACTAAAACACAGTATTTGTGGCCAAATATCCCTGAAGGTTCAGAAGCCTCTAAGATTTGTCCTGAATTAACAAAATTGAAAGCTGCAAAAAATGTAAAGATCATTTTCCTGACCTCCTAACCCAATTCCAGTCATAATATTTTATTGACTAATTCCTGCACCAATTTGAGGGTAAGAAAGACAACATCAGTTTCAGAAATACATCCAATTATAGAGGGAAGGAAAGGCAGCGTGGGGGCAATTAAAAAGGGAAATTATCTCTTTCTTTACTCTTACATTCCTACATCCCACGTAGAAGTCAGAACTCAAACACAGTGAGTGTTTTCCAGAATAAATGCAGAAATAATTGCTTTAATCTGATTAGCAAACCACCATTAGAAGGGAGGAAGGCTCGGTCAAGCACACTTTATATTTCTGTGTCAAAGGCTCGACTTCTCTTCACCCGTTAAATAACTCCCAGGGGAATATAATATTTTTTCCAAACTTTTTCAAGAAATGAAAATTCAAATGTTAATTCTGCACTTTGCAGCAGGCAGATGTTTCTTTAAAGCTTTTGTTTGCCCTCCCCAGTTAGATTCCCACTCCTTGCAGGACAGCTGTACTGGAACTATAAAACGAGAAGAACAAATTGAACTTTAAACGAGAATATGAACAGAATATGGAGCATAAAAAACCAACAACTAATCAAATATATACCCAACCCATACCAAGACTTGGCTTTACAGCTTAAGAATATACTGCGTATCAGGACCAGTATTACTGGTTTGACCATTTCTTCCCACAGTGGCCGAAAAGAGCCAAGGGAAAGCAGCACGGACTCTCAGAAGTACAATTTTACACAAACACCCTGATAATATATGATGGATTATAGTGTTGGAATTTTTATTCAATATAGAAATATTTTACAATTATTGATTAGTTTGTCCTATTTTTTTTTTACACTCACTATACTACCTAAAAATCAATTTATAGTAATTCCTTCAGTTACTATCATAATTAAAATGGGCAACAGGTTTGCATATAATGAGGCATGCTAAACCTAGCAAAATTTAATAATTTAAGTAGCTAATAACTTGCTATAGTTACCTCTTTATGGAAGGGATGTTAAGATTAAGGAATGTGCCCTTGTGGCCAAGAAGGCCAATGGCATCCTGGGGGGCATCAGGAAGAGTGTGACCAGCAGGTGGAGGGAGGTCATCCTCCCCCTCTGCCCTGCCATGGGGAGGCCTCAGCTGGAGCACTGGGACCAGTTCTGGGCTCCCCAGTTCCAGAAGGACAGGGAACTGCTGGAGAAGGGACAGCAGAGGGCTACAAAGATGATGAGGGGCCTGGAACATTCTCTCTGATGAGGAAAGGCTGAGGGACTTGGGTCTTCTGAGTCTGGAGAAGGTTGATGGGGGATCTGATCAACACCTGTAAATCCCTTCAAGGGTGGGTGTCAGGAGAATGAGGCCAGACTTTTTTCAGTGGTGCCCAGGGACAGGACAGGAGGAAATGGACACAAACTTGAACATGAGGACTTCCATCTACACATGAGGAGAAACTTCTTCAATTTGAGGGTAGCAGAGGCCTGCCCAGAGAGGTGGAGGAGTCTCCTTCTCTGGAGACATTCCAACCCCACCTGGACATGTTCCTGTGGGACCTGCTGTGGGTGGCCCTGCTTTGGCAGGGGGTTGGACTAGATGATCTCCAGAGGTCCCTTCCAACCCCATATCATTCTGTGATTACTGTTACAAGTATTTAAGATTTTCTACCTATTTCCCTCACAGGTATCGATAAAACTTGCCTAATGACCAAAGTGACATTTCAAAAAGAAAAATTCAACTACCTTATAAGCTTCAGAATGACATTTAGATGCTCATTAAAATCTTTGCATATTTAAATATTGGGGTTTTTTTGCAATATTTAAAAGGCTATACAATTATTTCAGTATCTGTGCTCTTTCCATAATGGGGCATTATGCATATTTTTACAACAGAGCTATTTATATCTGCTTTAAATGCTTTCCACAGCTAGAAATCTATCCACAGTATAAAAAATGCATGTTGTACCAAAGGCCAAATGTGTTTTGCATATACACCTAATTTTATATCACACTACACATCATGATTTATATCGCCTATCCCCAGAGTGAGCTTACTGCAAATGGGATTATACCTACCTAAAAGACCAATTACTACAAGGTGCAACCGGTATTCCACTCTAGAGAACACACTTTGAAGAAATATCGTCTTTTACCATCCACTTTGACAATGGTTCACCAGCCAACAAAGAGGAGTTCCTACTTTTAACACCTTCTGATATTAAAACCACCCTGGGATCTTCCTATCCAATTCATGAACTCACTGGGAGTACCAGAATCATCTAAGTTTAGCATTAATTGGCTATAAATACTTTTCTACTGCGTTTATTTAGCACAAATTACTAGTAAAACATCAGCACAGGAGCTGGAGAGAAAGCAGCTGATGGTCGTTTCCATCCAGGTGAGAGCGATGAGCAGGATCCATCAGGGCTTCTCCTGATGCTGCCGCAACATGAAAGGAGAAACAAGCTCAAGGAGAGGGCAGAATGAGACCTGCCTGACATCCTGGCAATCTAAGAGGAGAAAGGATTTTTATGTCACCCCCCAACTAGAGCTACTTTAACGGTTTTTTTCCTCGGGAACTGAAAAAACAAGGGATTACACAACCCAACGGCCTGCATTAGGATACTGGACCCAACCACCCAGGAGCTTCTTCCCCACTCCCCCACATTCATAAAGAGAAAAAAAAAAAAGTACTCTAGGCAGGAAATATTATTAATTTACTGGCTTCAACAGATGCCTCGGATGATTACAACTGCAGCCCGGCACGTTATCCCTCAGCACAGGCGGCAAAAGAAATCAGATTATGGCCCACAGGCTCACTGTGCTCAACGCTAAAGATTAAAAAAAATAATAATAGTAAAAGAAATTAAAGCAAGCAAGATGAAACCCGACTGAAGCAAGATACAACTTCTCTTTTAAACGCAAATATTTTCTGCTCTGGCTAAAGGCTGTCTGTCAGAAGTACGGAAACAAAGTGGGGAAAGCGGGGAGGAGGCTGAGGGAGCCCCAGCCCGTCGCGCTGCAGAAACAAGCCCCGAGCACCGCAAAAAAAACCCTCCGGTTCACACCGACTGCACGGGAAACATGCCATTTTACAGCTTTTCCGTCAATAATAAATGCCATTAAGAGCGCGACGCCAGAAATACAGGTACGAGCCTCCCTCCTTCACCTCTGACGGAGCCGACACCCCTCGCTCCCTGCCTGAGGGAGATCCCCAGCCCCTCACAGGGAGGGCCCTGAGGGGCACCACAGCCCCACAGCCTCCCCAGCCCGCTGGGACGGGGCAGAGCCGCCGTGTCCAGCCGGCACCGGCCGTCGTACCGGTTCGGGCCCGCAGGTACGGCCGAGGCCTGGCTTACCGCGTCAGCCCAAGGGCTCGCACCTCCAGGCCGCACGGTAGGAGGTGGCCGGCACCGCCGCCTCAGAGCCCCGGCGGTCCCGGGCCCGGCCCCGCTCCCCTCAGCGGCCGCCGCCGCCCCCCGCCCGGCGCAAGCGCGCGCGCGCCCACCGCCCGCCGTCCACGTCGCCACCGGCGCCCGCTGCGCATGCGCAGGAGCCGGCAGAGGCGGAGGCGGCCGGCGCCGCGGTGTACGCCGGGAAGTGTAGTCCGGCGGCGGGAAGGAGGGAGGGAGGGCCGGCCGGCCGGCGGCCATCAACGAGCTGTCATCCCCCCCACAGAGGGACCTTCCCACAGCGAGAGACTTCTCTCGGTAACCAGCGGGGTTACCAGGGTGGTCGGGGCCACAGCATCGCTGTCCTAGGCGTTCTCCGCCCGCCTTTTCAGTCAACGGGAGCTGGGGTAACTCGTGCAAGCGGGACCTGAGGGAGAGGGGATTTACCTCACGCTGCTTGAACTGGAACTGGGGCAGCAACTGTCCCCATGTGCTGGGCATTGGGGAGGCCCCACCTCGAGTGCTGGGTCCAGTTTTGGGCCCCTCACCACAAAAAAAAGGCATTGAGGGGCTGGAGTGTGTCCAGAGAGGGGCAAAGGAGGTGGTGAGGGGTCTGGAGCACAAGGCTTGTGAGGACAGGCTGAGGGAGCTGGGGGTGTTCAGCCTGGAGAAAAGGAGGCTGAGGGGAGACCTTCTCGCTCTCTCCAATTCCCTGAAAGGAGGGTGTAGCCAGGGGAGACAAGGAACAGGCAATGGGACAAGAGGAAAGGACCTCAAGTTGCACCAGGGAGGTTTAGGATGGATATGAGGAAAAATTTCTTCACAGAAAAGGTTGTCAAGCCTTGGAAGAGGCTGCCCAGGACCCTGGTGGAGTCACCATCCCCGGAAATATTTAAAAGGCGGGCAGGCATGGTGATGAGGGACATGGGTTAGTGGTGATTTTTGTCAGAGTTAGGTTGATGGTTGGACTCAATGATCTGAAAGGTCCCTTCCAACCTGGACCGTTCTCTGTTTCTAACTCATTGACTCAGCCTCTGCTCACCTCCCATCCCCATCTCCGAAATGTTTTTTGTGCCATCAGTAGCTGATTACCTAAGTACCAATGGGTCCTTCAAAAGGGAAACCCTTCCCAATATAATTAATCCTGAGCATAATCTCATTAACCCAGTGTGTGACACTAAAAATGCAGCCCATCTTTTAAACGGATCTGTAAATAGCAGGAGCAAGTAGGGCGAATGCAGACAGTGCAAAGGTGAGCTCTAACCACTTCATATACATTGCCCCATAAAAGGAAAAACCTTGGCTTAGGGTTTGGTCCCTTTACCTTCACACAGTGTTTGATCAGACCCGCTGCAGCAATAAATACAGTGCATGGTCAACAGTTAGAGTGGCGATGAAAGAGGCAGCACTGCGTGCACACAAAAAGGAACAAAAATACAATCCTCATGCAAAATACAATTATTGCTACACCTATCCACCTATAAATGCAGCTATTCATGTTTCAAATAATTCGTGTTTCAAATACAACGAAATAAAGACACAATTCTAGGATCTAAAAACCTGTCTCAAGCAGGAGAATCGCTGTGGTGAGCGTGCTCTCTGGACCATTTCAATTCAACTACTGCAAGTCAAGTTCACTACAAAAATAATGACAGTCCCTAAAATCCAAAATATGATTTGGTTCATCAAGCACGTTCTAATGATCACAGAACCGCTCAAGGAAGATAATCCCTCCTTTCACGTGTTAGTGGGTTTAATGAAACAGAGTTTTGGTTCTCACTGAAAGCAGATTTAGTTAACCTTAGTGTAAATTAAATTCCTCTTCATTTCCTTTACATGCAGCCTCTGATAAGACTGTTCTTTCAGCAGTAACATTCTGCATTGTACAAAAATCAAGGAGTGACTCTGAGGATTGAACCTTAACAACATCCCAAACAACTCCCAGAAGGCTGAAGCGAGATCGCTACATTTGGGTAATAACAGCATATTGTATTACTGTCCTTAGCTCAGTTTTGTGGATAGAATTTAACTCAGTTCTATGAATGCACCTAAATAAAGATCATTTTCCACAGAATTCACTGCTTTAGGCGTCCTTAGGGGATGATGGTGTTCAGTTGAACCTGCCAGGATTCCCTTTGCTGCAGAATCAGGCCCATCAAAATAATTGCCAGCATAAAACCTTTTATTTAAAAAAATTTTTTGCACATACTTGGAGTATTTTAAAGGTGTATTTCAATTAAGTTCATTTTAAGTCCTTGGCACCCAGCTACCTCTGCAAAGCAACACATGGAAATTACTATGTCACGTTTAGACCTTCGGAAAAAATATTTTAAATAAACTCATTTGAATTTTTTTTCAAGTATTTTCAAACATTGATCGATTTCTTGATTCCTCCTCAATAGTACTGAAATAAAACCAGAGAGCTTTAATGCTGAAGATCTGAGGACTAGATTTGCAGAAGTACTTTGGTCTCTAAAGATGCCTCTGCAATTGTCTAAAAGCCCTCAGTATAAATGAAGCTGCTAATTGCTGTGGCAAATTCCAGTAGATTTCCACCCACCATCATTAGGTACCTTGTGAGTATTAAGCATAGGAAAATTTTTTCAGATAAATTAAATTTACTTGATATACATTGTCCTCTAACACGAAGACTTCCTTAATTTCTGGCTACATATTTTTCTTAAATGGCTTTTTGTGCTTCCTTGCATCCAAGCAGATGATCTCTACCCCTCCTCAAGTTCAGGCTTTCACCTATTTTACTATTTCACCTGATTTTTTACAATTCACAACAGAATGGGATTATCGACCTATTCTTTTCACAAATCTCCTGCCAGGACTTCCAATGAAGTCCCTCATTCAGGAACGGTCTGTGATGTAGATTACTCACATTAGTGTTTAACTGCAGCTGATAAAAATACTTGAACAGCATTCCAGAAAGAAAAAAAGTTTAATTTTAATTTTACTTGCATTATCTGCCTATTTTGCTTTTTGCAGTCTTTTCATAGGCCTGGTGTTTAAATACTAAACCTAGTTTTGCCTGTAGCCTAATTTACTATACAGTTTCTTTCCTATGTTATTCTTTGATGCGCTTCCCCGTATAATAATATCTTCAATAACTCAATATAATTCATTATGTACATTTTATAAATTGGACTGCATATATTTAAAGAGGATAAGAGCCCCAGCACAGATCTTTCTCTACTTTTTGTCCCATTCAGAGTTCTTGGAGGTGAATCACAGAATGATAAGGGGTTGGGAGGGACCTCTGGAGATCATCTAGGTTTCCCCTCCTTCTACCTGGGGCCTCTCCACATGTTTTCCATGATTTTGTCACCACTTTAGATATTAACAGCTCAGAAGCCTAAGAACAGTCGTATGAAGCAATCTACTTTTAAATTAAAATCCTGGTTTATTATCATTCAAATTACACAAGCACGTTAAAGAGATGTCAGCTGGATTTTTGTTGTGGTTTTTTTTTTTTTTTAAAGACATCAGCATTCTATCCCACTGCAACAAAATACAAAGCAACAATTCTCTCACATCATGCCCCTGGCTGCTACTCTGCAGGAAAGAAAAGGCACAATATTTCGAGGGAAATAATTAACAGAATTATGAACTCAAGACTTTCTGCTTTTAGTAAGCTGAGTAAATTTTGCAGGCAGCAGAACTATTTTAGTTCATCCACAGATTTGACATGAAAAATCTAAACTCTCCGTAATTTAACAAAGATGCTCATGTTGCCAACAACATGAAATTCTTAATTCTTTAGCAAGGTCAAAAACAGCTAAAGCTTTTAAGGTGAAAGCCTGCAGTAGTGCATTCGCGGTGAGCAAAACTAAGATGCTAAGATAAATTTATCTTTGATTTCTTTATTTGTAAGTTATTTAAACCTAAACTCTAATTGCACCAAATAGATTACAGGTGAAAAGCGCTTCTGGCAAGGAAAATAAAGAACATCGAGTTTCAAACATTGTAATTAAGAAACATGCCAGCTGCCATTCTAGTGGCAAAAGAGGCCCTTCTTTAAGTGACAAACGTGCAAAGAAAAACACACAAAAAAAAAAATCTCAAAGTGAGAGAAATATCACCAGTTCATATCAGACACGGGAGAATAAAATCCTCAGGAATGAATTCCTTTAATCCGTTTTCTTATCGGAAACCTCTGTGGATCCCTCGGCAGCGATTCCATTTGCAACCCCGTTGCTTTCAAACTGGAAAGAAAAGACAACATCGTTAATGGGATGCCAAGAAAAAAAAACGGGTCCACACCCAAAACAAGAACAGTCCGTGATGAAAATGGCTTTTAGAAGCAAGGCCAGTGAAGATGGACAAAGAAATCTGTAGCAAGAACCAAAGGGATGGTGCCTTGTTAGAACTGCACATAATTATTCCTCTGCAATTATGGAGGAAATAAGAGCAGAGACAACAAATCCAAACTTTGCATTTTGTTAAAAGAGATAAATAATAAGGATTTCACAGATTCACAGAATGAGATGGGGTTGGAAAGGAATCTCTGGAGATCATCTAGTCCAACCCCCTGCCAAAGCAGGGCCACCCAGAGCAGGTTGCACAGGAACGTCTCCAGGTGGGGTTGGAATGTCTCCAGAGAAGGAGACTCCACCACCTCTCTGGGCAGCCTCTGCCAGGGCTCTCCCATCCTCACAGGAAAGAAGTTCCTCCTCATGTTGAGATGGAACTTCCCATGTTCCAGTTGGTGCCCATTTCCTTTTGTTCTGTCCATGGGCACCACTGAAAAAAGCCTGGCCCCATCCTCCTGACACCCACCCTTGAAGGATTTGTAGGCCTTGATCAGATACCCCCTCAGCCTTTTCAAGACTCAAAAGACCCAAGTCCCTCAGCCTTTCCTCAGCAGAGTTCCAGGCCCCTCATCATCTTTGTAGCCCTCTGCTGTCCCCTCTCCAGCACTTCCCTGTCCTTCTAGAGCTGGGGAGCCTTCTAGTGGTCCAGCTGGGGCCTTCAAAGGGCAGAGCAGAGGGGCAGGATGACCTCCTTCCACCTGCTGGTCACACTCTTCCTGATGCCCCCCAGCATGCCACAAGGGCCCATTGCTGGCTCAGGGTCATCCTGTTGTCCACCAGGACTCCCAGGTCTTTCTCCTCAGAGCTGCTCTCCAGCAGGTCAACCCCAACCTGTCCTGGTGCAGGGGGTTATATCTCCCCAGGTGCAGCACCCTGCACTTGCCTTTGTTGAAGTTCATCACGTTCCTCTCTGCCCAACTTTCCAGCCTGTCCAGGTCTCATTGTGTGACACCACAACCTTCCAGTGTGTCAGCGACCCCTCCCAGTTTTCCCCCCATTACAAGCAGCAGAAGTAACAGAAAATTGGAAAACAGCCACAAAAAACAGCTGTAAAAATACACCTTTGTTGTCCCTACCCTGATCTATCCCTGGGTGCTTCATCCAAGTTTCCCTCGTTAATTAAACATATTAATCTTACTTTATATATTCCGAAGTCATCCTCCTGATCTCTCTTGACGCGTGTGGGTGCCCGGGGATATCCAGTGCTGCCTCCTCGACCTTCATTCATGGCCGAGGTTTCTTCCACTGCTTTCTTGGGCCAGACACGCTTAATGAAGGGCGCGATAACGGGGTAGATGTAAGGTTCCAGGAACTTCTTGTAGACCCAGAGGAGAACCGGAATGACGATGCAGGGAATGCACACCATGATTTCCTCCTGCTCTGGGAAAAAGCTGGAGGGGGAAGAAAAAACAATGTAAGATGACAATGATCGTGTGGCATGAACTAAGAAATGGCTTAAAAAATTAGTAAGAAGTGTAGTTGATATTCAAAAGTAAAAGATTCTTCATGTTAAAGTTTCCAAAATGCTGTATTTTACCATGTTATAAAGTCCCCCTTTTAATTAAGGTGAAATTAAACATCAGGGCTCAAATCCATCTCGTGATTTGCTATTACTTGAAGGGCAGGTGGGAGGAACAAAGAAAAATCCATCTGCATCTGAGAAAAGGAGAATAATGGATATTTCCTTCTTCCTGCACAGGAGGAATTGCTTCATCCCGCACCGATACCCTACAATTGGCCAAACTATTCACAGAATGCTATGGCATTGGAAGGGACCTCTGGAGATCATCTAGTACAAACCCCTGCCAAAGCAGGGCCACCCAGAGCAGGTCCCACAGAAACGCATCGGGGAGGTTTGAATGTCTCCAGAGGAGGAGATTCCACCACCTCTCTGGGCAGCCTCTGGCACCCTCAGAGGAAAGAATTTCCTCCTCATGTTGAGATGGAACTTCTTAGGTACAAGTTTGTGCCCATTCCCTCTTGTCCTGTCCCTGGGCATCACTGGAAGAAGCCTGGCCCCATCCTCCTGACACCCACCCTTGAAGAATTTATAGGTGTTGATCAGATCCCCCCTCAATCTTCTCTTCTCCAGACTCAAAAGACCCAAGTCCCTCAGCCTTTCCTCAGCAGAGAGATGCTCCAGGCCCCTCATC
This sequence comes from Gallinago jamesoni, assembly GCA_025769975.1. Lineage (NCBI taxonomy): Eukaryota > Metazoa > Chordata > Aves > Charadriiformes > Scolopacidae > Gallinago > Gallinago jamesoni. The sequence goes on along the minus strand of JAOQGH010000019.1, from coordinate 2,596,883 downwards.
CTCTTTGTAGCCCTCTGCTGTCCCCTCTCCAGCAGTTCCCTGTCCTTCTGGAATTGGGGAGCCCACAACTGGTCCCAGATCTCCAACTGTGGCCCCCCAAGGGCAGCGCAGAGAGGGCAGGATGACCTCCCTCCCCCTACTGGTCACACTCTTCCTGATGCCCCCCAGGATGCCATTGGCCTTCTTGGCCACAAATTAATCCTTCCCTCTCTCCCCAAAAGCAGGAAAAAAATCTCAAAACAGGAGAAAAACAGAGCGCAGGGGGACAACCTGGAAAGGAAGGAGTTAATTAGGATCCAGTTAATGAGGATTGGAGCTCAGCGATGTATTAGACATTCTGCTGCACAGCTCAGCTTTGCCCTTCACCTTCCTCCTTTTCCAGGCTGCTGGCATCCAAATTCCCACTAAAAGAAGGGAAACAAAAGCTTTCCAGGCTGGAGAAGGACAAGGCAGACGCAGAGGCTTCACTTGGGATCAGAATTTCACTTTTTTTTTTGGTATTTGTTTTAACAATTCTAAAGATTTTTAGCCCCAGGCCCTCTGGAACAATATCCATTCCTGGCTGAATATTTGGCTACTGCAGGATCTGGAGTCATAGAAGCATCTTAAATTAAGACAACATTAACAAATAAATTCATTAAAGCTCTTCAAAAAGCCAGTTCCTGTGATTTCTGTGCCAGAACTGCATTTTTGGGGGAAGAATTCCTGGATTCAGCAAGAGGGAACCCCCCACCTGTGCGAGGCGACAGCCAGTATCAAGGTACCACTCCCCCAAAACCAGGTCATGCCTCTAAAAACCAGTCAGAGGGAGCATAATATATTAATTTGTATATATTTAAATATCCTTCAGGACTTTCCTCTGTGGTTTTGGGGATGGCTGATTAGGAGGCAATTCATTAATTGGAAAAAAAATATCAAACAAACAATAAAGGAACAAAACGACATAAAAATCCTCACAAAGAAAATGCATGTAAATGGTAAAATTTTAACAGCAAACTTATTAAAGCTTTTCTTTTACATTAAAAAAATCCCTGTGTTTCTGTCTTGCAGAGCGACATCAGGGCCGAGCGCTCCCCATCCACACGGCCGGCCTGTCCCTATAACCGGCGGCATCCCCGCCTTCCCTCCGTACCGACATCAAGGCTGGAGAGCGAAAACCTTCGGAATCGGTTCATTTTTCCCTCAGAAACGCGTGGAAAACGAAAAGTTCCACAGCGCGGCCCGAGCTGCCTCCTTCCGGGGAACCGCCCCCGCTTAACAGACCCGCGGAGAAGGGAGCGAGCGGCCAAAGCGGGCCGGACCCAACCGGGGAAGCGGGTACGGAGCGAAGGGGGCACCGGGGGAGCCGCCCCGGCCCCGCACTCACCTCACCGGGCACCGACCCAGAGCCGTTACCGGCCGCCACTGCCGCCTCCTCCTCCTCTTCCGTCCCACCGGCACCGGAAGCGCGGCCCGCGCTTCCGGCTGACGCGCACCGCCCACTCGCAGCCAATGGGAGGCGGCGGTGAGCGGGTCACGTGGCCTAAGCCCCGCCCCACGAGCTGCATCCCAGCCCCTCCGGCCGCGATTACCTTTAAAACAGCGCAAAATACGCGCAAAAAAAAAGCCCATTTTTTAAAAATAAAAGTTAGTTTTACGTCGCCGATGGAGCTCTGCGAACGCAGAGATGCTACTGGCCGGCGCCCAGACTCGAATAATGCCGGGGGGGGAGGGGTGGGATGGAGAACAAACACCACCACTAACTTCCAATTACCTTGTTTTATACTATTTTTTATATATAAATATTTTATTTATTATATTCAGCATTGCTGTGGCTGAGTGATGCGGTTGGGATGACACCGCTCTGCCCACTCCACCAGCAAAGGCACCAGGAACAGCCTTGAAAGTTGAAGGAAAGGTGCTTCCCACAAAAAAAAAAAATCCCCAATCTTAATTATTTTTAAAATTTTATTTCTGTACATCTCTCCCATCACATTCAGTCCCGAGCCATAAGTTTTTGCTTCTTCAGCTTCTTCTGGGAAATCTGGAAAAGAAAAAAAAAAAAAGAGAGAACTGAAAAAAATGGGCTACAACTTCCTAAGTTGAGGCTCATCCTTTGAACTGAGATTTCTTGGGAATTTCTTCACCCCTTTACAAAATATTCCACTAATTGCACCTGCAGGTAATTAAGCATCCTTAAAATATTGCCTACAGGCTGTCAAATTGATTTAAATTTTATCCGAACGCATCGTATCCCAACGGAATGCCCCAAATAAACCAATATGCTCCATCCACAGCCCGGGCTCTGCGAGGAGAAACCAACCCCAAGTTCTCAAATTGACAATAAATATCAAGGTTGCTCAGAAATAACTTTTTTTTTTTCATGGATGTTCCAAAGGTGTCCTAAGATGGTCATCACCGCAACCCCTCCATCTGCAGAGTGGCCGAGCTGCCATTTTGCGACAGCAACACGTTCCGAGAGGATGACGAAGGACCCGCTTCATGAACTCCTTACCTTTTTCTTCTGAGCCACCTCCTCCTCGGGCTTGGGGACGATCTGCTCCTTCTCGGTGAGGATCATCTCGATGTGACAGGGGGAGCTCATGTAAGGGTTGATGCGACCGTGCGCCCGGTAGGTGCGACGACGCATTTTGGGAGCTTTGTTGACCTGGATGTGCTCGATCACCAGAGAATCCACATCCAGGCCCTGGGAGGGAAAGAGGGAAAAGATTAAACTTGGGAGGTTTTTTTCCTATAAATAAATAATCTCCAAGTAATTAGGGCTACAGAGATGATGAGGGGCCTGGAACATCTCTCTGATGAGATGAAGGACTTCGGACTTTTGAGTCTTGAGAAGACTGAGGGGGAATCTGACCAACACCTATAAATCCTTCAAGGGTGGGTGTCAGGAGGATGGGGTCAGGCTCTTCTCAGTGGTGCCCAGGGACAGGATATTAGGAAATGGGCACAAACTTGACCATAAGAAGTTCCACCTCAACATGAGCAGGAACGTCTTTCCTGTGAGGGCGGCAGAGCCCTGGAAGAGGCTGCCCAGAGAGGTGGTGGAGTCTCCTTCTCTGGAGACATTCCAACCCCACCTGGACACGTTCCTGTGCAACCTGCTCTGGGTGGACCTGCTTTAGCAGGGGGGTGGACTAGAAGGTCTCCAGAGGTCCCTTCCAACCCCTTATTATCCCATAATTCTGCGTGACTTCCAGCAAATAAAGCAGCCCAATTCAGCAATGCCACAGAACGGAGTATTTTCCGAGGTGGCACCAGCTGGAGCCGGAGAAACCACCCACCGCCCTTTGCCACGTCCCAATTAATTGAAAACGACGCTGATGGCTCAGAAAAAGGTTTGTTATTTTTTTCATGGTTATTCCAAAGGTGTCCTAAGATAGTCATCACTGCCATCAAAGCGGCCAAATTCAGCACCAAGAACGTTACAAAGATACAAATCGAATGAGAACGCACAGATTTGGCTTGGTTTTGTAGGTTTTTAAGATATTTTAAACCCCATTTATTCCTAGCAGATGATAATAACCCCGCAAGGGAAAAAAAAAACTGCCTTATCCTGCCCCAGGGTTCAGGGTGACACAGCGTGACACCCACACCGCGTTTTTAGTGACGCCCACCTTGAGCTCAGCGTTGCTCTCCGCGTTTTTGAGCATGTGCAGCAAGAATTCCGCGCTTTTCTTGGGCCAGCGTCCCTGCGTCCAGCCCCACTGCTTGGCCTGGAAGGAGAGGAGAAGAGAGTGGCACTTTTTATCCTGGTACAACGTTAAGCGAGCCTTTACATGCTCAGAAATTACTTACAACTCTTGTAATTAATTGATTATGCGAAATAATTAAATTAAATCAATTAAGTGACGCTGGAAACGGATGCAAAGCCTGCTGTGCTGGAATTTTGGCTATTTGACTTCAGCAAGGCTTCTGACAGTCTCCCACAGCATCCTGAGCTTAGGAAGTGTTGGTTAGAAGAATGGACAGTGGGGTGGACTGAAAACTGGCTGAAGGACAGAGCTCAGAGGGTCGTGATCGGTGGCAGAGAATCTAGTTGGAAGGTCCCTAAACAGCGGGGTCCCCCAGGGGTCAGTGCTGGGTCCAGTCCTCTTCAATATATTCATCAATGACCTGGACGAGGAGATGGAACGTACCCTCAGCAAATTTGCTGATGAGACAAAACTGGGAGGGGTGGTTGAAACACCAGAAGGCTGTGCCACCATCCAGCGAGACCTGGACAGCCTGGAGACTTGGGCAGAGAGGAACCTGATGAAATTCAACAAGGGCAAGTGCAGGGTGCTGCACCTGGGGAGGAATAACCCCCTGCACCAGGACAGGTTGGGGGCTGACCTGCTGGA
>JAOQGH010000019.1:2552030-2565208 GCA_025769975.1 Gallinago jamesoni | reverse complement strand
TCTCTGGGCAGCCTCTTCCAGGGCTCTGCCACCCTCACAGGAAAGAAGTTCCTCCTCATGTTCAGATGGAACTTCTTCCTTGTGTGCATAATGTCTGCTGCAGGCTCTCCTGCAGTAGCTACTCAGCAAAGTGCTGCTTTGACAGAATAAAATACCAACCTGCACTGTCTAAACCTGTTCTTTGCGTCCCAGAGTTCCTTAAAAATTCTTTATTACTCCTCTTAACTTCTGCATTTAACTAGATTTATTTTTTTTTTCCTCTCTTGGTTTTTCCAGACCTGTCTCAAATTTGCTCTGAAGGCTTCTCTGAAGACACACAACCAAGCAAACCTAGATGCACGACGACCACTCAGGTGGCAAGATGCTCTGGCAAAAAAAACCTGGCTTGGTAGCACTTAAAGCAACCAGCTCCTCAGGACCAAACATCTCAGATCAGATGGAAGAAACCGAGGAGCAACTGATGGACTGTGGTCCTAGACGTAGAATAACTAAAAGCGACGTTCTCCCTTCCCCAAGGAGCCTGGTTTGTGTATTTAACCTTACCTTGGCCTGTTAAACGCTGCTCTTCCTGTCCAGCCTCCATTAACCAGGACGACAGACAAGATCTTCACAGATCTAGACCTCAGCAATGATCTTCTGGTCCTCCTGCCAGTGGAGTTGAGAAGATAACCATGCCAACTGTCCCACCAGACTCTTGGTGCCGGAGCTGCTAAAATCAAATTAGCCTCTAGCGTAGGGGTTACCGTGGGTCCAGTAGCTCTATGGGCTGTGGGAAGACAAGACCAGTGTGGGTCAAGTGTGGGGGGGGATTGTTCAGGTGAGGGGTGGGAAGAAGCACAGCGTCACTTAACTTCCAGTTGTCCTTTGCTTGTCTTAAATAATCCGTTCTGTGTCTGGCTGATACCAAAATCTCCATGTTTTATCTTAGAAGAAGGTAGTGCTCTGTCCTTCCCGGTCCTAGAGCAGAACACGGTGCAGGTGATGGTGTCTTCCTCGCTCCCCAGGTGTCAGGGAGGAGAAGGTATGAACTGTATGGTGTCTGGAGAGCTTTGCACCAGTCCTTTCAACTACTGAGAACACGTTTTCCTCTGTTCAGATGCTGTCGTGGTCCCGGTGCGTAACTAAAACCGTATTTTTACGCAAAGTATTTAACTGAGCCAAAAATCCTCATTGCCACAACATCCCGGTTGGATTCCCTGGTGCCAGATGCACTTGGCTTGGTCCAAGTTGAATGGACTCCCTACGGCCGTCCTTTTTGCAGCAGAGAGGACTTTGTCAGAGGTGAACTAGATATTTTGGGGATTTGGGGTTTTTTTTTTTTAACCCCGCTTTTTGGAAGGAGACTCGGTGTAATGACTCTTGAACTTTTGGCCGCACTGAGTTCTGAAGACTTCTCAAGTCCTTCTGAGGCCCTGCAGTTCTCTGGGTTCTTGTAGAGCTTCGATCCAACCAAAGCAAGCACATTTGGAGATATATTCTATATATTTTTTTCCTTTTTTTTTTTGGCAAAGGCTTTAATAACTGAAGCCTTGGGTAAGTATTCGTGACTTGTCACCGTGCCATGCTTAGAGTGGTTTCAAAGCCCTGTTTGTATATTGTGGTTTTTGTATGACTTAAAAACATAATTTATTTCTCATATTGTACATATATAAAGTTTTAAACATTTTGCTTTTGAATAACAGTTTTTATAAGCTTGAAGACAAAAAACAATAATAATAATAAAGGTCTTTGTAAAAATCATTGAAGTCTTGTGACTGATCTACCAACAAGTGTTGCCGGAACAGCCTATGGCCATTGTGTCCCTGTCCTGCAGGTCACCAAGACCAGCAGAAAGAAGGGGGGAAGGTGGAGCAGCAGCCAGGGAGGTGCTGGCAAAGTGGATGCCCTTGTCCAGAACCCTCCTTCTACATCCTCTCCAGGCTCTGTTGCCCCAGGTTCCCTTGTTCCCTTCACCCAAGCACCACCAAGCACCTTCAGGAATAGACCAAAGCCACCTCACGTGTGGCAGCTCCCAAAATACCCATTGTATAACGCTGTGGGCTTCCTTCTAGCTTTAGATTTTGATGGCACCCAAGGGATCACCTCTCTTTTTTTTTTTTTTTTTTTTGGCAGAGTAAATATTACAAAAATCCACGTTTGGGCAGCAGTAGAGGGGTTTTCTATCTGCTCCTTCCCCACAATAGTCATGAGACATACTCAAGGAGGAGAAACCCACCTTCTCACCCTGTTTTTAGGGGAGACAACCAAAACCTATTAACTTTTCCTTCCACCGTAGCAACACCACTAGTGCTTTTTGCTGGGGAAAAGCAAGATTTTGCATTCCTTGTTCTCTGTGGCTCTTGAAGTGACCACAAAGAACCCCAGGAAGACCAATGCTGCTGTGCCAGGCTGGCTAGGACAAGTTAGGCTAAAGTTAGGCCTTCTTGCATTAATTTATTTCTTCCCGAAGTGCTTCACCTTTGCCTGACTTCAACAGCTCACCAGCTGGTGAATACTTTTAAGAAAACTTACTCAAATCTGATCACTCACTGAGTTTTCGCAGCAGCCACACCATCAAGGTTTGAAGAAACTCTCTCTGTGCTTCACCTGTCCCTGACACAAATGGGTGGCACAAATCCAACAGCAGCAGAAGGACTTTGCAAACAAAGTAAATGCCTCCACGCTCTGAAAGATTTACATAAAATTACTCCCTTAACCTTTTCCTACAAAAAGCCCAGCAGTGGCTGGACTGCAAAGAAAGCTCACAGGAGAGGAGGAACAGCTCTTTCACTCTGTCATAGTTTGGGCTGGCCACTATCAGGAACAGTGTGGACAGCAGGACTGGGGCAGTGATGGTCCCCCTGGACTGGGCACTGGTGAGGCCTCACCTCGAGGGCTGGGTCCAGTTTTGTGTACTTCACGACCAGAAAGAGAATCGAGGTGCTAGAGCGGGTCCAGAGAAGGACAATGGAGCTCATGAGGGGTCTGGAGCACGTGTCTTGTGAGGAGCAGCTGGGGGTGTTGAGCCTGGAGAAAGGGAGGCTGAGGGGAGACCTTCTCACTCTCTCCAACTCCCTGAAAGGAGGGTGTAGCCAGGGGAGGTCGGTCACTTCTACCAAGGACCAGGCAATGAGACAAGAGGAAACACCCTCAAGTTGCACCAGAGGAGGTTTAGGATGGATATCGGGAAAAAATTTTTCATGGAAAGGGGTGTCAAGCCTTGGAAGAGGCTGCCCAGGGCAGTGGTGGAGTCACCATCCCTGGAGGTATTTAAAAGCCAGGCAGACGTGGTGCTGAGGGACATGGGTTAGTGGTGGCCTTGGCAGTGTTGGGTTGATGGTTGGACTTAACGAACTTATAGGTCCCTTCCAACCTGGCCAACTCTGTGGTTCTATGACAAGTCCTCTCTTTAACTTCTCTCCCTTCAGAGAAGAAAGAGAGAGACTTATGGTATGAAAAGAAACTGAACTAATGAATAAATACCAATAAAATAATAAGAAAAATTGATCAACACGCAGCCCCGCACACCCACCCTAGTTGTGAGTCCGGTTGAGCATCAGGGAAGCGAAGAACCAAAGAGAAGGGGCCATTTTTCTGAAGGCTCTAATGAGTTTAGGGTCAAAACCTAGGGTCCCCTGCACCACGGCTGCCCCCCAAATCTGTGCCAGACAAGGCTGGGGCCGGACCTGCCGTGGGGCTGCTCCTGGTGCTCCCAGCTGCCCGGCGTCCTCCTCCCTTCCCCCTCCAGATGAATTCAAGGATGGCTTTTTCACGGCCACTCCATTCAGCCCCCAGCAAAGGTCAGGCCGTGTCTCCGGAGGAACAATACCCCCCCGGCACGGGGAATGCTTTTACAGCCCTCCTCGCCCTCACCCCCCTCTCCAGGCTCCGGCCATCAGGCGGTTTCACCAAGTCCACCCCTGTTTTTGAAGGTAAGCTGACCTCAAGGGCTGTCTGGAGTTTGCTTCTCCCTCGTTTCGTCCCGTCACATCACCCCTTCAGCTGCGTCACCAGGTGTCCCTGACGCGGGAGGCGTTGGCTGTCTCACGTAGATGGTTTCCCAAAATTCCTAAAAAAAAAAAAATAAATCGCAAAACTTCTCGAAATACAAAACAGAAGAAATTCAAGACAACAGCTGTGTTCAGGAAGAGAAAGGCCAGACAGACCTTTCGGGGACAAGGACAGCATGGTCTTTGTGGGCTTCCCACCCTGAAAGAACGAGGTGGCCCCACTCCACCAGGTAAAGCTTTCCAGCCCTTCCTCCGAAAACAGCCTCTCCAAGAGATCGACAGCCACCGTCCAAGAAAGCCAAGATCCCTCTCCTCAGACCGGGCTGAGAAGCTGTAATTTTATGCCCCTTGGGCTTCCCACATTCCCACATAAATTACACAGCTCGTTGCCTCCCTGGGCATCCCGTCCAGCCCCCCAGGAGCAAACAGGACTTCACACCGCTGAAGCATCAGGAGCCACCCAAAGGGATGGGTAAAGCAGCTCAACCTGGCACCGACCCGAGTTTAAAACAAAAATCAGATCATTTTTATTGCTTGATTACTTTTTTTTTTTTGTTGGTTTTTTCCTTTCTCTGCCCTTTATGTTCTTGCTTGTTTAGGGGTGTTTACGGCAAACCCTATAAAGAAGCCACAAAGTGCAAACAGAATCCCAGAATCTTCATGGTCGAAAGGGACCTTTCAGATCGTCGAGTCCAAGCACAAACCTTCAGAATCCTTTTTCTTCTGACGGGACTCGAAATAAGATTGAAGAAGGAGGAAAAGGAACCAATAAAAATCAGGCTTTCCAGGCCACCTCTCCCAGCCAGCTGTTGTAATTACTGCCGACAGGCAAAGCAGCAGCTGAGACAAAGTAAGAGATGACACAAGACTTGGACCATACTTTAAGGCAGGTCTGGTCGATCTTTTTCCTCCTCTCCATATGGCTTCCCATATCCTGGTTTTTGGCTGGAAACAGATGTATCCTCCCAAACTGGGAAGAGAAAGGCCGCGTTCAGCTTCGCTGGAGCTAAGCGAGTCGGCTGTAAGAAATCTTACTCCCCTGCCATAAAAATCTGCAGATGTCGATGAGAAGAAGATCCTCGGCTCTGCAAATTTCTGTGAAACGGCCAAATCCGGCGGCTCTTTGAATACCCCATTACAGAAACACCCATGGAAAAGCTGGATTTGGTATCGTTCGTGCCCTAGCACGACAACTAGACGACAACTTCCAACAACAAATCTCAAAATACATCAGTTGGATAATAATAAAGCTTGGAATTTCTCTTTAAGCTTCAGAACGGTGGATTTGGCTGCTTTCCGGATGACTAAGGTTATTCAGAGAACTCGCCACTTGCTCTACAAAGGGTTCATTAGCATTGACTTTATCATTGAGGAACACAAATCCACGTGACAGTCATCCCTAACCTGCCCCGCTGTGATCATCAGAGCGCAAACCACGGAAGCCTGGGAGCAAGAGCAGCACGACTCTCCTCCCCGTGACCTGGCAATCGCTCCCCGATTGCCTTCACATCCAAATAACTGAAAGTCAAACACAACCCGACCATCCGAGAGCACAACGAGATGAGCATCTTTGCCTTAAGAGCGCTCCCCGAGCCAGTGACAGAGACAAACCCCAGATGCCTTGACCTTGGATAACTGCTCAGCACGCACACCACGCCTGATCTTCTCTTCCGAGCAGTTTTCACGCACAGAAAAACAGCTGAAGAGCTTCATAAAATCGTAAATTGGCTTAGGTTGGAAAGGACCTTAAAGATCACCCAGTTCCTACCCCCCTGCCATGGGCAGGGACACCTCCCACCAGACCAGGTTGCTCCAAGCACCATCCAACTTGGCCTTCAACCCCCCCAGGGATGGGGCAGCCACAGTTTCTCGGGGCAACCTGGGCCAGGCTCTCACCACCCTCACACCAAAGAAGTTCTTCTCATCTCAACCTCCCCTCTTTCAGTTTAAAACCCTTGCCCCTCGTCCTATGGCTCCCCTCCCTGATCAAGAGTCCCTCTCCAAAAGAAGCAGCACATTTACACAACTCTACATATTTCCCTAAATGATTTCTGTAAGCCAAGAGGGACAAATCAGCTCTTCTCCAAGTTGTGTCTGCAAAGCTTCCTCCCGGTCGAGAGTGCGATGTCTCCAGCATCCTCATCTCAAGAGCTCTAACCAGCTGCTCTCTGCCAAAAGTTCAGGTTCACCCACCGGGGGCACCGCTTGGTAGGACACGCACAACGAGCGCAGCGAAGCACGTGCTCAAGTCTTCCAGCTGGGTTCCCTTTGAAATCCTCAGGAGTTTTTCCTTGGATTTTAGCAGAGGTTTGGTGGGGTTGAACCCAGGGAGAGATGTTGGTCCAGGAAGGCAGCAGAAGCCGACCCGTTGCTGCAACGCTCAAGGTGAGGAGGACGCTCCAAGCTTTGCAAGACCACTCACAAAAGGCGTAAATTTAGAAAAATTAAACTTCATCCCCATTTATTTTATTTTTCCTCTTTTTTCTTCCCGGCATCCTCACTTACTGGCCTAAATTCCTGTCTGAAGTCCAAGCAACACACTGCCTCCAAGCCAGCTCCAGTAACAACATCAAAGCCCTGACCCAGACCCATTCTGTGTCTTGGCCAACAGCTACTTAACGGGACATGATGAACTTTCTATCTAGTGCATCTTTCCAGAATGGAGCCAAAAGAAGCTCCGGTTTTTCACTTCGATCCAAAGATCCTCAATTAACTTCTGCTGCTCTTTAATGGGATTTTAGCGTTCTTTTAAGTTGTTTCCCCTTCCCTGGGAGGGAAGACCAGGAGATACAAGCGGAGAAAACCTGCCAACTACGTGGGAGAAGCAACAAATCTGATTGTAGAAATGAAATGCTGTCAAATGAGCAAGGAAATAAATAATAAAAAAAATAAATAAAGAATCTGTGTTTCCTTTTCTTCTAGTCCTATTACTAAGAAGTGGGAGGAAGCGAGGACAAAAATCAAATAGACTTATGATATTTAAATTGATACTATCTCCTTAGGATAATAATCAGTAAGACTGGAAATAACTGGGACAGGAGAAAATAACCCAAAAATTTTCCCACTCTTCCACTTATACCAAAATTGCGTCTTAAAAAAAAAAACAACCCACAACATTTTGATGACCACATTAATACAAATCCCATCCTGCACAGGCCACTGGAATCAAAGCCAAGCTCTGCTGTTCATCATTAGTTTCCAAAAACCATATAGAAGACAACTCTTTTAGTTAATTCTGCATAATCACAGCTCCTCTCACCTTGGAGCTTGTGACACTCAACCTGCCCCGTACTTCTGCAGCTGCATTCTGGGGTTGGCTCCCACTCTCTCCCCAGTAGATCCATATCCATGTTCCTCCTTGCTTTTTCTACCAAGCTTTAGAAGAATCGGTCCCTTCCACCCCTGCCTACATTTGGAGAAAAGGTGAACCCACCCTTATCCCCCAAAGGCTCCATATCTGCACCCAGTTGGAGAACTAAAACTCCCAGTGGGTGCCAGTGCAATCCCACCACCACTGACGCAGCTGGGGTCACCCCAGGGGACAACTCCCCCTCTGACTCCACCTCTTTCTCACTCTTTTCCTTCTACCTTCTCTGTTTCCTGTTGTTCACATACTATTAACTCCTCTTCACCATGAAGATACGCTCCATCCACCTGGTTCAACCTCACCGCTCCCAACACATCCACCAATATGTCATTACCTAGGAGGTTCTTCCCACCACCGTTGCCACCACCTCACACCACAGAGTTCGGCTGAGGACAACCAACATTTCAGCTCACTCCAAAGCTCAGCCAACATCCTGAGCTCTTCCTCATCTTCTTCCCATGTGCTCATCCCCCAAGATGTAGAAGACTTTGAGCCCTCTCCCCTTCCTTAGGGGAAGAATGGCCAAGTATAGAAGAGAATTCAGTACAAGCCTTGAAGTACCTGAGGATGAGTTGCTACCACCCTGGAACAGAAACGTCACTCATAGCCCCAGTAGAACCCAGGATGAGACAGACCCTAGTGAATGGACATTGTGTACATGTCCCATCCCTGGAAGTGTTCAAGGCCAGGCTGGATGGGGCTCTGAGCAACCTGGTCTAGTGGGAGGTGTCTTTGCCCGTGGCAGGGGGTGGAACTAGATGGTCTTCAAGGACCCTTCCAATTCAAGCCATTCTATTATTCTATGGGTTTCCATCCCCCTGCATCTCCAGAGCCATGCACCAAAGCAGTTGATCAAGGAAGTGTTTGTCCATAAACAGTGATGGAGGAGAACTTGCTCCAGCCAGGCCACCACCTGCTCCCTGGCATAACCCTTTGGGTGCTGGCAAGGCTGGAGGAGATGCAGCCCTTAGCTCTGCTTGTGCAGAGGCACCTGGAGCTGTCTTCTCCATCCCCATTCTCTCCTAGGAATTCTCAGGAGAAGTACAGCTAGGAGCTCCTCCTCACCTGCATCTTCTGAAGGCAAACATCTCTGCTAAGCTTCCACAGAGAGGTGGAAGGCACACACACATTTCTGGGCCCCGTTCCTCTTGGCTGGGTCATGCTCCTACTGGCAGTGGTGGCCACCTTGTAAACCCAACACAGTAAACACCTTCCAGGTGGTATGGAAGTACCCACCAGGAGCTGTGACAACAGCAGCAGGGACCATGCACCCAGCCATGGTGGAGGCCACCAAAGGTCAAGCCTGTTGGTCAAGTATCAGCCCCCTCTCCCTGGAAGACGCTACAGGAGCCAACCAGCACATCCCAAACATCAAAAGCTCCCTCCTCGGTATCTTTATGGATCTTGGCTGGACTGTCCAGAAGGAAGAGCTACTATTCACAGCGAGAGCAACCTTTCCTGGGAAGTCCCTGAGATAAGCTGGGGTCGCAACACTGGCTCCTGTGCTCTGCTGTCCTATCAGCAACTCGGGAAGGACATGAGCAAGAAGACCTCTCCTCCTGTGTGCTTCTAAGCTATCATCAGCTTAATTTACAGCCAGTTTGGGAATTCGCAACGAAGGATTTTGTCCCTCCCCCAGCCAGGCTCCTTGCTGTGCTCAGGGGGATCCGCGGTGGTTGGACCTCTCTGCTCTCTCTCTATTAATTTGGCTTTTTTTAAAATTAGGATAAAGCCACCTGCAGCACCCGCTCCCTGGAGAACTGAAGCAGCTGCTCCCTGTCGGGGGCTGATTTACACCTTGGGGCACGTAAGCATGTTTGTTTGTAAACCAAGGGTGATTTATCCCTCTTATTAATTCAGTAGCCTCCAGAAGACGGACCATTGTCAGCCCCGTTCAGTAGCCCTTTTATTTATTATTTTATTCCTGCATCATCTGGGCTTTGAACAAAGACACACGTTGTCCTGCCCCGCGGCTGACAAACAGAAACTGTTGTTTTGTTTTTGTTGTTTTTTTTTTTTTAAGTTCCCGCCGGGTTGTTTTCCCCCCGGTTTTGCTGAATCAGCTTTTAACTTCCACCAGAAAGCTTTTCATTTAAGAAAGAAGCTAAATCTGTTTTTTTAATTCCACCAAGCTACCTCCTTACACAGCCTCGACAGCATTTTGTTGCTCCAAGGAGGCAGGAGGCTGCTCGTAACACTTTACCCAGACTGTTCTGCCCAGAATGTCCCATCCCAGAGCTTTAATGAGATCGAGCTCAAGAGAAACAAAGCAAAGGATTGAATCCAGGCTTGGCCACGTACTGATGTAGCCTTTTCATCCTGCTTTTGGGTTAAAAAATTATAATTATTAACACAGAGCAGTTGGGGCACAGGAGGCTGCAGGTTTTAGGAGCTGTTCATTTGAATTTTGCTCCAAATGGATCTCCTGCCCCATGGTGGGAAGGTCACAGGAGCCAAGAAAAAACCTTCACGGTGCCTGTTGGGCTGCAGACGGTCTCTGTACCCGTCGCATTTAGAGCTGACCTATTGCAAAACGCTCCCCAAACATCTCCCTCCTGGCTACTGGACTCCTGTTGACCATCCGGAGTCTCTGGAGATGACGCTGAAGCAATCGCAGATATAATATTTTGACTGGCTGACCACAGAAAGGGTCTCCAGTTATAGCACAAACCAACAAAGTAGATCCAAGGTTGGTGGGACAACTTTAAGGTCACAGTCTAGCCCAGACACAGCAAATATGCTATAAAACCCTCGGAAGACTGCCAAAGCTGGACTCTGAGGTTGCTGGGTCTCCGTTCCTGCAGAACTCTTGAAACCTCCTCAGGTATTCAGGGTCTCAAGCCCAGAAATTCCTCAAGAGCATGCCCATAACTTGCTGTTCTCACTGCACCTTCTGTCCACAATTAGAGGTGAAACCACTTCAGGTCTGGACACGAGCTTCTTGTTGAAGCTTGGGAGGTGGGGGAAGGATGTCTCCAGCAACCCAGCTTGGCTGAAGGTGACTGTCAAGGGTGAAATCTATTTAAAGACAAACATTTATGCTGGCCCCATCTTGAGCTTGTGGTTTTCTTTCTTTGAGCTGAAAGTCTGATGGCATCAAACAATTATGTTGCAGATCCCCAGCAAACACAGGACGATGTCGCAGAGCGGGCGAAGGCCACCAAGGGACGTCATACAATGTGCCAAGCGTGACCCCAGCTACCCGTGTGGCAATCCTGCACACAGCTGTGTGTAAGCACAGGTTAGACAAAGCAGAAAGACAAAGTCCCTCTCAGCCCCATGCGTGACGTCAAGGGCCAGCATTGACCAAGGGTGAAAACAAAGGACATCATTATCTTGGGGACCACAGCCTTTCTCAGAAGTAGGAGAACGTTATCAGAGGTTCCACCTCATTGAAGTCCACAGAAGAGGTAGTCCCTGATGTGAAATAGTCCCTGATGTGGGGTCACCAAGTGGTAGCATTAAGTTCTCACCTTTGGGAGACCATCTGGTCCCCAGCGTGTTACTCGTACCCTCAAGGGATCACAGAGAGACAACATTGCTGCTGAGGTCCCCATTCATCCCATAAAACTGCAGGGCAACCTCCCACCTCTTTACTGGAGGAAAACCAGATCTCTTGGGTAACAGCCAAGGGATGTGTTCCCCAAACACCTCCAGTTTGGGCATGTTCAGGCTGGGGGGCATCAAATCGGAGGGACTGTTTGCTGTCAGATTGAAAGCCAATGAGGTGCTAGACTGCGACTAGGAAGGGAATAATTTCTGCAGACGACTGGCATTTCCAGACCACCCTCTGAGGACAGTTGGCATTGCAAAATAGGTGAGGAACGGTTAAGAAAATGAATTTCAACCTTTTTCCAGCCCAACCTCTTTCTAATCACACAGAAAGTCCAAAGAGGACAAAGACCAAAAGAGCCTGAAAATAGAATCTGCGCAGTAAGTCCTTAGAGCCCCTTCCGGTCCCTCCAGGGGCTCTAAGAAAGCTGGGGAGGGACTCTTGATCAGGGAGAGGAGCCACAGGATGAGGGGGAACAGTTTTAAACTAAAAGAAGGGAGATTGAGATGAAATATCAAGAAGAAATTCTTTGCTGTGAAGGTGGTGAGAGCCTGGCACAGGTTGCCCAGAGAAGCTGTGGCTGCCCCATCCCTGGAGGGCTTATAAAGTAGGTTGGATGGGGCTTGGAGCAACCTGGTCTGGTGGGAGGTGAATGACCTTTAAGGTCTCTTCCAACCTGAATCATTCTATGATTCTATAAGATGGTAACATTCCCTGCAAAAAAGCCCTTTCCTCCAGCAGAGGAGACCATACCATACCTAAACCCAAGGCCCCAGACCAGTTCTCCAGCATGTTTGCAAGGGCTCCTGCCAGGACTTGCCCTTTTATGGACTTTGTGGTTGATGTTTTCACTTGTCAAGAGACAAGAAACACAGGTTTTGCCCAGGAGTTTCTACACACGCAGGAATTTTGGTCTTGGAGCACCTCTAGATTTCTTGATCTGTAGATAAATCCTCCTCTTAAGCCTATGCTCACCTGTTGCACAGGACATGGACATTATGTCAACCCTCCTCTGACCTTTCTCATATCTCCTGGAGAAACAAGCCCGAGGAAAGTGAGAGGACACTGGAGCAGATCTCAAACTTCTGTAAGCTCTGCCTTTGGTATGAAAATCAGCAAGTTCAGGTTATTAAAAAGGTGATTTGAGTTCCAAGAGCCTCATAAGGTGGGAAGGTACTTCTACCACATCTTGCCGTCCTCCCACCATGATGAGGTCCTGCCCTTGGCCAAAGCTCTCTGCATCTGGGAGAGAGCATAAACACCCGAGGAAGCTCCCCAGCCAATCAATAACTACTCCAAGAAGCATATATTCTCATTGTTTTGCCCTTAGACCTCAGTGACAGGTATGGAAATCGGGTTGGAAGAATAAAAATGGAAGAGGAGCACAATTTGGGGTGAGTTTTGGAGCATGTGGTTACATGCCCCAGCTTCCCCCCCCCCAGAAAAGGGAAAAGTCTCATCTAAATTATTAACATCCTGTGGAATATGGTCTGTGGGACTGAAATATCCACCACGCATAATGATAAAAAACAAATTACCTCGATAATTCCTCTGCAATTTCTATACTGAGGTCTTCATCCCTTTTTCCCTAAAAAAAAAAAAAAAAAAAAAATAAAATCAGTCAGCTCTTCAGTTCTTACAACAGCAAAACTTTAGATCCAACTTGAATGCCTAAGGTGAAATTTTAGATCCAAATTAAACACCCAACACGAGGATGTAATAGTTGGCTTTTTTGGAAGCGAATCAAAGCGCCTCCATCGCACCCAAAACTACAGCCCATTTTAAATCTTCTTCAGGGATACTGGGGACAGCACTGAAAACTTTACCAATTTCCAAAGTCAGTGTCTTACATCAATATATTGCCTTTATCTACCAAAGCCAGAATCTCCTTAAAGGAATAAATAGGGTTGTTTTGATAAGAATCTCGCTTTGCCAAAATCTTGCTCTGCCATTTAACACAAGAACTTCTTCCCCCAAAAGCTCGGTAATGATTGAGCCTGTTTCAGCACACCCCCCCCCCCCCAAAAAAAAAAAAAAACCTACCCCAAAAAACCCCACTTACAGTGAATTTTATAGTCTTTGTATTGTCGGTCTTCGATGGCCGTCACGTAGAGGGTGGCTCGGTCGGGGAAGATGAGGCCGTCGGGGGTCTGGGGGGGGGGAAATAAAATGGGGGGGTCAGGAAAGGGTGGGGGGGTCGCTGGGGATGGGGGGGGGTCACAGGGAGAAGGGGGGGTCGCCCCCCCCCCCGTCCGGATGTTTGGGGGGT
>JAOQGH010000019.1:2536308-2551977 GCA_025769975.1 Gallinago jamesoni | reverse complement strand
CCCCCCCCCCCCCCCAAAAAAAAAAAACCCCAAACATTTTTCTCTTTACTTAGTTTGCCCATTTTATTTGTCACCAAAGACTGGGAACGAGAGCAAACCTGCTGGTTTGCCATATTTAAAACAAGGGAAGGAATTTGCTAGTAAAATCATCACTGCTGTGGAGTAAAAACGAAGAAATTGTGTCAGACACCGTAGCATCTGAACCCTATTTGTTACCAAGGAGAACAAGATAACAGGTATTTCTCTTTGTCTCTCATAAACCAGGTTTGGTTTGTTTCAAACCAGGTTCCCAGAGCCCGGTTCTCCGCGAGACGATATTTTTCTTGCCCGAATTGAAGGATAATCCGTTTTCCACCCATCTGGAAACACCTCACAACGACGTACTCCGCGTTTACGGGGTACCTTTAATCTCGGCCGAAGCGTTTATGGCCCGTGGGCCTCCTTCCACTTCCAGCTGTGTCCCTGCAAGCCCGTGCTGGTTGGGAGAGAGGTGAAATAAAGGAGGGCAAAAAAAACCAAAACAACCCACAAACCAACAAACCAAACCCAAATCACTGCAGCGTGTGCAACAGCAACACAAGGATTAACTCCATACAAAGCCCATTCGGCTCCGGCAGGGCCTATTTGTTTTCTCTCTGTTTTTTCTTTATCCCTAGCTATTCCTGCTGCTCAGCGCGAAGGGAAGAACAAGAGAAGGCTGGAGATCACCTCGCATAAATTTCTTCCCAGGGATTTAATCGGTACGGGAAAGACAGTAGATCTCGGAGGCCTCAAAACAGATGGAAATCCCATTTTTCCAGGTGCTGTGAAGGCACCCACTAAATAAAAGAGTCGCTCCCCCAGGATAAATTGGCTAAAGCAGCAATATCAAGCGTGAGAAAGGAAATTAAGGTATAGAAAAAGTGAGGTGAACCAGCCAGGTCACAAACTCCATCAAGAGCTCCCAAGTCCCCTGTGGTACCTACTAAATACCGGCGCACACAAGCACGGGTTAAATTATCTCCCCAGGCAAGCAAATCCTCCCTCCCGCGCCCTCCAGGCTTGAGGTCCATCCATGAAGAGATCAGAGATCTCCCCAATGTGTCCACTGATGGATAGCAGGAGGAACTCTTCTGACACGAGTACTGGGGAGAGCCCAGCAGAAGCTACAAAGATGATCAAGGGACTGGAGCAACTCTCTGATGAGGAAAGGCTGAGAGACTTGTTCAGCCTGGAGAAGACTGGGAGGGGACCTCATCAATGCTGCGCAATATCTAAAGGATGGGTACCAAGAGGACAGTGTCAGGCTCTTCTCAGTGGTTCCCAGCGACAGGACAAGGCGCTACAGGCACAAACTGGAACGTGGGAAATTCTATCTCAACATGATAAGGAACTTCTTTCCTGTGAGGGTGGCAGAGCCTTGGAAGAGGCTGCCCAGAGAGGTGGGGGAGTCTCCTCTGGAGACATTCTAACCCCACCTGGATGGGTTCCTGTCCAACCTGTTCTGGGTGACCGTGCTTTGGCAGGGGGTTGGACTAGATGGTCTCCAGAGGTCCCTTCCAACCCCCACCATTTTGTTATTCTCTGTGTGGTTTAGATGAAATACAGAGATTGCACATGCTCAGGAATTCTTACCTTAAAAAAAACAACAAAAAAAAGCCCAAACAAAACCCAAACCAATACACAACTCAACATTGCCACCTTCTCTAACCCAACTTCTTCCTCTCCTTAGAGAAGTCACAGAATTTCTTCTCCAAAACTTCCCCTCTGGGATCCATCAAAAGCCTTAAATGCCCTTTTCTCACAACAAGGACTGCATCAGGGGCAGAGACCTGGAATGAGGTAGACCAGTTGTCATGACACATGGTGGGTGATAGTGCAAACCTCTTTCAATCTCACTCTCTCCATAGCACCATGGTCCCGGGGTCCTCCCTGGCTGCTCCCAGCTCCAGAGAAAGCGAGACAGACCCTACAGAGGGACTATTTTGTTTGAAGGGCTTAGCCAGAAGGCTGCCAGGTGGAACCCAGCCAAGAGGCAGCAGACCGTGACCAACAGACCCACACACCATTTCGCCAACAGCAGCAGCTCTTGAGGGAAGAATCCAGCCAAGGAGGGCAAAAACACACGCACGCACACATGTACACAGCCACGCTCACACACGGGGCCCATTGCAGCCGGAGGTCAGAGTCCAATTAGGTACTTTATTACTCGTTTAAGCCTTGTCTGGCTTTCAGGGCTGGGAGAATGGTGGTGTGTGCAGGAGAGTCCGCGCCTCCGCCGGCGATGAAGAGCGATTTGCATTTGAAGCGAGTCACTGATCCCATTCCCAGGGGGTTTCCTTGATGCCTGGCTTAGCAGAGGGGCTGTTGGGTTTTATTCACCATGGGACTTGGCACACGTGGGCAGCTCCGCGTTCACCAGCAGCTCTGAGGGACATCAGCCCCGGGAGTTGCCTCTCGTTTTCAGGGAGCACATCGGAAGATGCTGGCTGAAGGTTTGCTCAGGAGGGTCAGCACCATAGGACTTCCCACCTCTTGAGGCTGGTCATCTCCTCTATAACTGATGTGAGGGTGGTGAGGCACTGGAACAGGTTGCCCAGAGAAGCTGTGGCTGCCCCATCCCTGGAGGGGTTCAAGGCCAGGTTGGAGGGGGCTTTGAGCACCCTGGTCTGGTGGGAGGTGTCCCTGCCCACAGCAGGGGGTTGGAATCAGATGATCTTTAAGGTCCCTTCCAACCCAAACCATTCTACGATTCTGTGAAGAGCTGAAGACTTTCCTGAGCAGTTTTGACACTGGGTAGATGTGATACCGTGGTCCTCCTGAATATTTTTTTAAGATATCACTCTCTCAAAAGTAAATATACTATTTATAGAGGAACTTACTCATCTTTACAGGCAGCTGGGTATGAATCGCTTTGGCCTTTGTGCTGCTGAAAGAGGAAGGTTGTGCCACACATCACTGGATGATCAGTTGTGTCTCAGTCAGCACTAAGATCTCAGATCTAACCTTGAGCTTTTAGCATTAGCTGAGGCCATGTTGTCCAAAACACACAGTCCCAGCTTCTCAGTTTCTGTGTTGCTACCCCAAGCACAATTAAGCCAAAAAGCATGTGATGTGCCTGCAAAAGTAAAGAATTTCTTATGCTTATTCTGCAACAAGGTCACATTGACACAAGAGTAACTTGGGTGGGACTTGTACTCACTTCTCTCTTCACTTATTAGGGAGTAAGGTCTTTCACAAAATTAAAAAGTCAAGTTCTTGCACCACAGAGCTCCTACTCCTGGCTTGTATCAGGAGTCCTGGTAGGACTCGGGAGGTGATCGTCGCCCTGGACTGGGCACTGGTGAAGCCCCACTTCAAGGGCTGTGTCCAGTTTTGGGGCCCTCACAACAAAAAAAGACATTGAGGGGCTGGAGTGTGTCCAGAGAAGGACAATGGAGCTGGTGAGGAGTCTGGAGCACAAGTCTTGTGAGGAGCAGCTGAGGGAGCTGGGGGTGTTGAGCCTGGAGAAAAGGAGGCTGAGGGGAGACCTTCTCGCTCTCTCCAACTCCCCGAAAGGAGGGTGTAGCCGGGGGGAGGGTGTCGGTCTCTTCTCCCAAGGAACAGGCAATGGGACAAGAGGAAACGCCCTCAAGTTGCACCAGGGGAGGTTTAGGATGGATATTGGGAAACATTTCTTCACTGAACTGGTTGTGAAGCCTTGGAAGAGGCTGCCCAGGGAAGTGGTGGAGTCACCATCCCTGGAGGTATTCAAAAGCCAAATTGACATAGTGCTTAGTGACATGGTTTAGTGGTGGCTTTTTATCAGAGTTAGGTTGATGGTTGGACTTGATGATCTGAAAGGTCCCTTCCAACCTAGACAATTCTATGACTCTACTCCAGACACAACTATAAAATCATTTTTTACCTTATCCAGTTTTGAAAGCTTCCCAGGTATTGGGAAGATCACTGTCCTTAGGCTTCCAATCTTAGATTAAATCTATGTGATAGGTGGCCATCACAATATTCTTGTTCTGCTGGTACAGCACACATCTAGCATAAAGTGTCCTCTCTGAAGATATTTTAACTATTCTCAGGGCTGCCTAATTTTTGCAGGCAGAACAGTATCACCGTCAGCATCTCAGCAACTTGCTTGTTTGTCCACACAGGACCCAAAAAGCTGATGAAAATAGGAAAAAATGTTTACCAAGAATTTGTCTCTGTGTGTGTGTGTGAAAGATTGTCACCAAACCACTTGCAGATCTATTGGGCATTGTCTAGGTCACCAGCTTTCTTCCTGAAAGGTTTTACAAAATCCCCTATCTTATAAAAAACACACAACAAAACCAAAATCCACCAAAAAATACCCAACCCACAAATCCAACAACCAAAAAAATAACCACCAGCTCCAGTAAAAGAATCAGCTACTAATGATTCAGTTTCAGAGATCTAAGAAAGAAACCATCAGGGTTCAGTAGAAAAGTGTGAACAGCAACTGAAAAGCAGCTGAAAAACAGGAGATGACTCCAACCTTGTATTTTTAAGCTTGTAATTTCTTTATTTGCAAACTACAGGCTTCCTGCTGAAATTTTGCACTTAGAGAAGATTGTGGTTAAATGTCTTCCCCTCGTAGGGAGGTGGCTTTTCATTTTTTGACCAACACCTCCCACCAACACATGCCTGCTTGGCCAGCATCGCCTGAGTAAGGATGAAGATCTTGGTTCCCCATCCAGAAGGCACCTACAGAAATGGCCCAAGTTCCTTTAACCATAGAATAGTCGAGGTTGGAAGAGACTCTTAAGATCACAGAGTCCAACCATAAACCTAACGTTGCCAAGCCCACCACTAAACCCTCAGCACCACGTTTGCAAGTCCTTTAAATACCTTCAGGGATGTTTAGTTCATTTTCAAAGGCAATACTATTTGTGGCAACCACACTGCACTAAAACATGCCAGGCATCAGCCAAAAAGGAGAAAAAAAAAACACAACTTAATTGGAAGCTGAGCAGTTGGGACTGACCTGAGCTGAACCTGTTGAGCTGGGACTGGTGGCCTCATTTGCTTGGTGAAGATAAGGAAGAGTGAGGTTTGGAGAAACCGAGGTGGAGAAGAAGAGGCAAAGTGACAGCCTCTAAAAAAAACAGGGTTAAACCCTCTCTGCCAAAAAAGATAACCCAGAAAGGCTGGGACAGATGTGCCAAAAAGCTAAATGCGGTAGGGCAGGAAGCAAGCACCTGGTAGGAACCAGGGTGTTTGGAGCCTTGGTTCAGAAATACCACCAGCCTCGGCCATCGGGAGCCGAGCGGAGAGAAAATGATGAAATAGGGCAACCAAACCAAAAAGTCCCGGGGAGACACGGCCCGGAGGTTACGAGAGGTTGATTGAGGACAAGGGTGGAAGCTGGATGCGGTCGACACGCATGAAAAACCTCAGCAATAACAGGGAATGCAACAAGGGAGAGCGAGAGGGTTTCAAAATAAAGCTTTATCGCCTTCCTAAATATATTTATGCTGACTCAGCCGTTTCCTCACACCAGTCTCCCCCCCCCTCCCCTCCCCGTGATGGAAACAAGTCAAGCGCAGTCAAACAGCTGAGAAGGTCAGTTCAACGGGGTGAGCACTCAATACGTGGAAATACAAAGCAGCTGTTTCGCATGACAAACCACTGAAATAAGAGATAGATACCGGGGATGGAGAGTCATTGATCCATGAGACACCCAGGCAAACGGAAAAGCGACCACCGATATCAAATTCAGCTGCAAAGTTAGTTATTTAGATACCAAAGAAAGGTCTATTTTTGAAAAGAATACAAAAGGGGTGCATAAAAACTGGCTGCAAGGACCAAACCTGAAGTTGGCTTTTCTTAGCACTCCAAATGGGCCCTAGATGTCTTAAAATCCATTCCAATTCGCAGCACTTGGGAAAATCCAGGACAGGCTGGGGCTGTGTCACAGGAGAAAGGGCTTTTCCTCCCAAATCTGAAACCACGTGCAAATAACAGAGGCAGAAACCTGATACATACAGCCCTGGAGCCTGACCAGGAGCACGCCGATGCACAGAGACCACTCTCTTGAGCTTAAAAAAAATTAAATAAATTAATAAAATGCTGTTCGCTTGTGGACTTTCTACCTGGAACGTTAAATTGGAATATTATCAATTACATACATTTGGAGGAGTCAGGTTATTTCATATTCATCTGCTCCTTCTGGCATAGAGACACAGGTTTTCCCATATCTAGGCGCTTTTTTAAGGTTAGCCCTGCACTGGTTGGGACAATATATCAGGAGCCAAAACCCTGGTGAAACCAATACCCTTCTCATACAGTAGAGCACCCAGTTCTGCAACTGGTACCCCCTAAAAGGAGCTACTTATATTTATCTGACTCATTAGATGCAATGTGAGCTTTTTCCTGAGTCTGGCCCTGAAAAAATGTTGCCTGGAAATACATCCCAGAGTGAGAGCTCGTAAGGGTTGGATCAGCATCCAAAAAAGCCCGAAAGCTCCAGATGTCATGAACCTGCAAAACTGGGCAAGAACCTCATTCCACGTATCACTGGTATTCTCTGATTTTGCTTGGAATGGACCCATCCTGGAAAATAGTCTCAGTACAATTTCAGGGGTTTATTAAACACTAGCTGGGATATTCATATCTCGTTTATTAATGCAATTATTATCCAGTGCTTGTGCTGCCAGTGCTTATAGGTCAGCTAAAGGGCTGGCTCCACTGAACCAGGATCTGCATGAGTCCAACAGCATTGCCCCAAAGAGTTTGTTACCAAAAAATTCTGTGCTGGGGACTCTGGTTACACCACACTCTGGGGAATTAGTGGTGGGGACTGCCTTTTCATCTGGCCACCTCTGTCATGTAAGCAGATAGAATTTGGGAAGGTCTTGGGAAAAAACAGAATAACATGGGCTGGGAAAACAGTCAAAATAGAATTATAGAATGGTTTGGGTTGGAAGGGACCTTAAAGAGCATCCAGTTCCAACCCCCTGCCATGGGCATGGAAACCTCCCACCAGACCACATTGCTCCAAGCCCCATCTAACCTGGCCTTGAACCCCTCCAGGGATGAGGCAGCCACAGCTTCTCTGGGCAACCTGGGCCAGGCTCTCACCACCCTCACACCAAAGACGTTCTTCCTCATATCTCATCTTAATCTCCCCTATTCCAGTTTAAAACCATTGCCCCTTGTCCTATCACTACACTCCCTGACCAAGAGTCCCTCCCCAGCTCTCCTGTAGGCTCCCTTCAGATACTGGAAGGGACTCCAAGGTCTCCCTGGAGCCTTCTCTTCTCCAGGCTGAACAACCCCAACTCTCTCAGCCTCTCTTCATAGGAGAGGTGCTCCAGCCCTCAGACCATTTTTGTGGCCCTCCCGTAGGACCCGTTCCAACAGGTCCATGTCCGTCCTGTGTTGAGGACTCCAGAGCTGGACACGGTTCTCCAGGTGGGGTAATATTAAATACTAAACATTGAAACAGCAGGAGGCAAAATTCAGCAACACCAAAGGGAAAAATACAGATGAAATCATAATGATTGCATGAGAGGAAGGGGGAAAGAATAATCTGGATCAATAAAAACATTGTAGGTACAACAGCTGAGCAGAAATCTTTCTTAAGGAGAACTCAGCAGTTGGCTGACATGGACTGCTCATTTTTGCTGCGCCTAAAGGTGTATCTTCATTTTTTAGCATTCCCAATCTTTCTGTTTTCTTTTTCTTTTATTCAGCCTGTGAATCCTTTGGGATAGACAACTCTCTTTCTGTTGCAAGGGGCACTTGGCCCAGGGGGACTCTTCACTTTGAGTCTTCTATAGGCAATAACAACAATTAAGACAGCTCAACCCTGAGTTTTGACAATCTAGAAACAGTCAAGACACTCATTCTTCCCTGCCAAAAATATAATTTGGAATGAGTTATGGATTTAAAGCATACACATGAAATACATACTCACAGAACACTAACTTCTGTTTATGGGAAGTCTACAGAAACTCACTGCACTGGAATAACAGCAACAGACGTTTCTCCATCCAGTCTTGACCACGTGACCCTCCCCAAAGCTTCTTTCCAATGGGCACTTGCCAACTTCTCCTTGACTTTCTAGGAATTTTGAGCCAGGTTAAGTGGGAATCTCTGCTTTACCCTGCTTCACAGCCA
The DNA here is from genome assembly GCA_025769975.1 of Gallinago jamesoni. Taxonomy (NCBI): domain Eukaryota; kingdom Metazoa; phylum Chordata; class Aves; order Charadriiformes; family Scolopacidae; genus Gallinago; species Gallinago jamesoni. Next base: position 2,543,862 of record JAOQGH010000019.1, on the reverse strand, counting down.
CTGCTTTTTCAATGGAAATCATCAGACATAAATAGCCCCAATGAATATCTGTGAAAGAACATATGTGTTTATATCATGATGGGCCTTCCCTGCTAGGATGGTATTTATCTGGCCACAGAGCCCATGTGTATATTCTATCCCTCTACTTCAATATCCCCCCCAACTGAGAATCTCCATCAAATCCTCTGAACACTCCTGGAAAGTTTAAAATTAGATCAGATCTCCGTGGGTGGCTCTTACTCCTACAGTGGATGACATCCAAACACAAGGCTGAACTGCACACAGTCTGGAGGCTGCTCTGGAAGACTCCATCCATCAAGTCGCCCTTGTACCGGGGCCAAAACCTTACAGTTGCCCAAAGCGTAACCTTCAGAAACGCATTAAGGCTGGGATCAAAGAGCAGAAGAAATGGAGAATCGCCGCTGGACTGTTGATAGTCTTCAGCCCCAACACGGTACCAGTTCCATGCCAACAGCAACATAGAGATTATTTGTTGGTTTTAATCACTTCAAGGTCTAAAACTTCTTCTTGAAAATGCTTCTTCAAGCTTCAGCCTTCCAAATTGGCCAGAATGGGTTTTGATGCATTTGGCAGGTGTCGTGGCTAGATGGTCCCATTTCCACCACAGGAGTGGAACACCCCAGTCAATAGGTGTGTGATGGATGCGTTCATCCATTCACTGTACATAGGCATCTCCCCAAGGATCATCGGGCCACTTTGGTCAACTCTGGGGTGCCATTTGTGCCAAATCTGGATCTCTAAATCAGTTCTTCAAAAGATAAAGATGACATTTTCACCAAAGTTTGCACAGCATCAAGTGCAATAAATTTCCAATTCTGACATGGCCTCCAGACAAAAAAATATCAAAAATAAGTATTCATAATGTTAAAGCACAGTAGTTTTCTTATTCAATGCAAGACAAAACTTAATCAAGAAATCCAGGAATATTTTCAAGTAGAAATGTCAAAGTAGTCAGACAAGAAACAAGTCAGTACTTTTCTTTTTTCAGTTTCAAAATTCAGAGGTAATATGGAGATTTGTTTCCCATTTATCTAGGATAAAAGGCTTACTGTATGGGGTGGGTGAGTTCAGCTGGAGAAGGAATTTGGTGAAATACTTCTCCAAGGCTGGGAGGTTGGAATGACTCACTCTGAGAAGATGCAATGGGACCTCAGGTGCCTCAGCCTCAGTCAAACCTCCCGTCTAATGCCTCCCCAAATGTTACCTGGAAAATCTTGTACATTCCTGTTTGTACCACGGAGATTCATTGCCAGGCTGCAGACACCTACATTGGGCAGGACTCCAGGAGCCATCACGCTCTAGCTATGAGTAACAACAGATTTCCCATATTTTTTGTGAATTAATGATACCAACGCTTGCGGAAAAAAAGGATTGGGTAAGGAATAGCTCCAGGTCCCTCTGAGTTCCTAAGGGGTGACCAGTCTTCACATGAAATGATATTTCCTTAAACGTGGACGCTGTGATGAAACAACACATGAGTCTTGATCTTTTTGCCCTTCCCACATCTCCATTGCATCTTCACAGCTACCACTGGAGATTAAAAAAGGCAGTTTTGGCTCTAAGGTGTCAATGTTTCAATACATTGAATTGAATAGAATATTTTCAGTTGAAAGGGACGTACAATGATCATCTGGTCCAACTGCCTATGAATGTCTTCTGCCTATCAGCTGCCACATAGACACCAGAAAGGAGATTACCAAACCAGTAGCTTTCACCTCCATGAGCTGTGGGTAGATCCTACATGCTGCCAGGGCTGTCAACTGAGTTTGCCAGGGAAGGCCACAGAAGAGCCCTCTCTACTCTGGGAGCTGTTGTACCTCAAGGTGATCCAGAAAACCCCGACATCTGAACAACAGATCCAGCTCCCCCTTCCAGTAACACATAATGTCTCTGCAAACCTGGGGATGCCGCGTCCTTCCTGGGCCAGAAGATCCACCCACACCATCGGGTTATGCTCCGGTCATGTTTTTCAAGATTTTTATTATTTTTTTTTCTCCTTACAGTCAAGATGGCCAAGAGCTTTGTTTGTTTGTTTAATGAAAGCTGAGTTTCTCACAAACACAAGAAATTGAGCTTGAGAAAAGCTTCACAGCAAATTGCAAGACTTATGAAAGAAGCCCATGACCTGGCAACACTACAATGACAGGCAGGAATTTTGGGATTTAAGAAATCAGGGCTTCAGAAAACACACGTGCTAAGAAATACTCCTCCACTGGAGAACCAACTTCAGATCCAACACAGAGCCAACTGTTGTGCAGCAGAACTCCTAAATACCATCCTTTTTGGCTTTCAACCTTACCCCATAAAAATCCAGAGGAATTAAATGGAGTAGTTTTGCACTGAATTAGCAACTGAGGAGTTCATAGAAACATAGAATCATTTCGTTCGGAAAAGACCCTTGGGATCATCGAGTTCAACCATCAACCCTACTCCACAAAGTTCTCCCCTACACCATATTCCCCAACACCACATCTAAACGACTCTTAAACACGTCCAGGGATGGTGACTCAACGTATTGCAGCATATTCCAATGCCCCAACTACTCTTTCTGTGAAAAATTCTTTCCTAATGTTCAGTCTAAACCCACCAAGAAGTTCCCACAATTAAGTGTTTGCCCTGCATTTAACTGGTAGACAGACTTCTCAAAATTAGAGAATATAAATGGGTGACTTGGAAATATAAATGGGTTAAGACTGACAGAACCATGACCTTTGCAATATTATTATTTATCTTGCAGAAACATCACTTTTCCTTCTGCAAAGCCAAGGTCCTTAAAGAGCTTGAGTGTGTGACACTCAAGAAGTTCTGGGGGACCTGCTTTTGTCCATCTTAACTCTAAGGAGGCACCTGTCACTGGGCACCACTGAGAAGACTCTGGCCCGATCCTCTTGCCACCTGCCCTTTAGATATTGCTCAGCATTGATGAGGTGTCTTCTCAGTCTTCTCTTGTCCAGGCTGAACATCCCCAGGTCTCTCAACTTTTTCTCAGCAGAGAGACACTCCAGACCCTTGATCACCTTTGTAACTTCTGCTGTACCCTCTCCAGCAGTTCCCTGTGTTTCTTGAATTGGGGGGCCCAGCACTAGACCCAGTGCTCCAGCCGTGGGCCCACCACAGCAAAGTCTATCCAAGGTGGATAGATACCAAGACACCATCCCTAGCTCAAGAAGTCCCAATGGTGCAGACCCCAGGAGGGAATAGCTGCAGAAGTACTCCCATGGCCTCATCCTTTTTTATACTTTCCTGGAACATCTGCTGTGTCTGAGCACATCCATTTGCACCGATAACACAACCGCTGGGCTTATTAAATGCAGGAGCTGCAAACTGGGAGGGGTCGGGGGGGGGGGAGACAACATAAATCCCAGCTGTTGGCTGATGGCCTTCCCCGCTGTTCACAGCTGCTGCCTCGCTGTTTATACGGGTGGAAATTCTACGTAAAAGTGCCAAAGCGGAGACTTAAAAAGGCCTTTTCAGCAGGAACCCATCTCCTTTCGAACACTCTCCCTGATGTAGGCTGGGAAGAGCCCATACAAAGCCAAAGCAGGGAAATTGGAACAATAAAATATTTAAATAACTTTTTTTTTTTTTCCCACCGGGGAGAGGAGCCGGGTCCCAAGGGGTAAGCAAAATGTTGGGGAGCTTTATCTCCAAAAAAAACTAATAATAAAATAAAAAAAAATATCAGTGGTAGAAACTGCTTTTTCTTATACAGCTATCTGAATATTCAATGTATGATTTAAACTGACCTCGGATCTTATCCCGTAGCTGCCATTCCTCCGAAATCCCAGTGACTCTAAACCGCCGAGCCGATATGGCCCGTCAGGTTGTTTTGTCTAAGTCCAAACTCCCTCAGTTTTGGGAAATGAAAACAACCCTGCCTGCTTTGAGAGACTTTCCCCGGGGATTTCATGCACAAGGACAACTCTGCAGCACTCCTGTTGAAGAAAGGGCCTGTGAGACGTGTGGGATACCCTTTCTACCCCACTGTGTCCTGGTAAATAGATGGTGCCCTCTTACCTGGGCTTATCTGAAACACAGGCCACAAAAACTACATAGTCTTAAAAAAAAAAACCAAAACAAAACAACCCAGGGAGTAAGTTCAAGCATTGAGTTGACTGTGTCAGCACTACTGAATTGTTTGCATGTTTAGTACCAATTATTTTTCCTTGCCCTCCCCCCGAGCTAAAATGACCCTAAACACGATTTGGGTGCCATAAGGAGGAGAGTCCACACCATGTTCCCCTTCCAGGGGAAGGGACATCCCTTTTGATTCAGACACCACAACTCTGCCAGGAGGGTGAAGGAGGACCGGGCTCTAGTCTTCCTTGCTTAGATTTGAGCTTGGGTCCTGTGCCCTCATCTCCTGCCGAGGCAGCTCTCATTTATATAAATAATCGTGTGTCCTTTCAAGTAGTTGTAGAGAGTGATGAGGTCACCCCTCAGTCTCCTCTTCATCAAACTAAACAGTCCCAGCTCATACAATTTGTTCTCCATCCCTACAGATATCATAGCAATGGCATCTCTTACAGCATAAAGTATCTCCAGAGCAAATCAGTTTAAATCTATTACTTGAGTCATGAAAATCTAGAGTGGCCAAAATAATCGAAAGCAGAGGCATATGTAGATGTTCACTTATAAAAGACTTTTAGAATCATAGAATAGTTTGGGTTGGAAAGGATCTTGAAGATCATCCAGTCCAACCCCCTGCCATGGGCAGGGACACCTCCCACCAGACCAGGTTGCTCCAAGCCCCCTCCAGCCTGGCCTTCAACCCCTCCAGGGATGGGGCAGCCACAGCTTCTCTGGGCAACCTGTTCCAGGCTCTCACCACCCTCACATCAAAGAAGTTCTTCCCCAGATCTCATCTCAATCTCCCCTCTTTCAGGGGAGCTTAAAACCCTTCCCCCTCCTCCTATTGCTACGGTCCCCAAGAATTCCCCACTTCCATGGGTTTTGTGCGTGTGCCCAGTTTCTGTAATCTCCGGGGGATCTTTCAAAGCCTGCGATTACAAAACATGGGAAAGGTGTGTTTGGGAAACTGCAGCGCCAGACAAAAGTACCTCAAAGTGCCTTCAAACCGATTTCTGCAAAAAAATTTACTACCTTCACAGTTAATTAAATCCTTTGAAGGTGCTGGTGTCATACGCAGGATACGAAGGATTTGTTGCCCTTATGGCTTGGTGTGGAGAGGGATGTGCCACGAGCCCACGTAACGCCGGGAACGACGCATTCCCCTCGTTGTGCGTCCTCCCCAGTGCGCTCCGGGAGGCTTCAAGGGATTCCACCTTTTCCACAGAAAAGCAAATAACAGGAGCTAAACGGAGGAATTAAGTGTCTTGTCATTTAAGATCATTTTTCCTGGACGCTCACGCCCTAAGAAACCATCTTTATCCCCAATTTGCTTTTCTCCCTCTTTTTTACAAACAAAACAGGGAAAGGGGAGAAAAAGAGAGGGAGAACACATCACACCTCCTTGCTTTTTGGGGACTCATGATCCTATTTCACCGTATCAGAACCAGGCTAGAAAAAAAAATAGATGCCAATTTGTGAATATTTTGCAGGTAGAGTCATAAAACAACTTAAAAAAACCCCACAAATCAAACCAAAAAAAATTCTTTTGGCATGCCGTTTTCACAGGCACAGCCAAGATTCCTGCTTTGACTTGATCCCGAGGGAGGGAGGGAACGGAGCTCCTTCCTCCAACACGCCGAGCTGCAAAGGGTGTTTGTTCTCTCTTATCAGCAAAGAGCCCTTACGAGCTCACCCGCCAGCTCCAGCCATGAGATAATCTATTTTTTAATACTGGGGAGGGGGGGGTAGGCCAAACGCACCATGGTTTGGAAGAATAACAGAAGGCTCAAAAAATCACCCCCCTTCCCAAAAAAACCAACAACCCCCCCCAACACACACCCCTTTCTCTATTGCATTTGTGATGAAGTGGTATTTTTCTGTCCGAGCGCCCACCCTGAAATGTGCTTTAATAATAATCAGCGGTTATTACACGTCGAGCCGGATTTTCACGTCACACGAGCCGAGCTTGAAAGCAATTCTCTGCCTCGCCGTGAAATCCACTTGATCCCCGTGTTGAAACGCAGCTATTTCCAGATGATACAAAGCACCTGTTTTAAAGAAGCAGGGAGGAATCGGGGCAGGAAAATCCCATATTCCAGCCAAAACAGCAGGAGGAACTTCTGGACTCTTCAGTTGGCCACCTAAGGTAGATGACGGGCTACTGTCGTGCTTCAAAAGAAATTCCACCATGAAAGTGTCCCCGCAACTTCCTGACCACGGCTGAGTCAGAGGGAAATGTCCTCTACTCCCACTCCAAGCACACCACCAGCCCGACCATCTTCTGCCAGGACTCCAGGGGACCAGCATTGACCAGTAATTAACATAATTATGGTGTCTGGAAGAGAAAGAGATGATACAAAGATTGGCCACGTGACTAGCAAGTCAGAGTTCCTGCTTGCAGAGGAGACCTTTGAGGACATCTCAGCGTGAAGATGATGCTCCAATTCTCCTGTAAAACATCACAGAAAGGTCTTCTGAGGGAAGAGGAGCTGGAGACAACTCAGGATAAATGGAATTATTTGCTCAGCATAGCCTGCTACAGGAGAAGGACCTGCCTTCACCCTGCTTTCTCAGGGGCAACCAAAGGAAGGATGAAGACGTCTCCATAGACCTAGAGGAACATGGAGAGAGAAGGGGCAGCTGGAGCATCCAGCCCGGGCACACGAGTCTCCTGCGAAGGACATAATTTAAGAAGCAGTTCTGAACGTCCTTGACTGTCTAGATGTTTCTATGTCTTTGCATACGCAGTGGCAACATTCAAAGTTGAATAAACGAAAGAAAAGGCCACCCTTAGATGAACAGAGAAAGGACGCGCTTATCCCAAACATTCAGAAAGGATGAGTCATGGGCCCTCTAAAACATCACAAAATTAGAAATGCTTCTATTGTGACATCTAAATGCCCGGGGCACTGTTGCTTCATGCAGAATTCCCCCCATTACAGTGAGGAGCAGACATCATTTTCAACTTAAACACCTCAACACCCTTCCCGAAATCCAGCATGTGGGACCTTTGGGAAAGAAACTCCTGGGATATCACAAAACCCCATCACAGCAGGGGGCTGGATGATGCTGCTGTGACAGGGGTCCCAGCCTCCTCAGCAGGACAAGGGCTGACACACCAGGATGGAGACACCACTGTGGTCCACCACAAAAAAGCTAAAATAAATATTTTCCAGGTCATCAAGTCAGAGTCACCTCACTTAATCTCAGGCTGCTAAAAGTCTGACATTTAACTCTCAGCAAGAGGTTTCCTACAGTCAGTGGAGACAATGGGCACTTCAGAAGACAATTTATCTCGTGTTGGACACAGACCTGTTGGAATGGGTCCAGAGGAGGCCACGGAGATGCTGTGAGGACAGGCTGAGAGAGTTGGGGAGGTTCAGCATGGAGAAGAGAAGGCTCCGGGGAGACCTTAGAGCCCCTTCCAGTCCCTCAAGGGGCTCCAGGAGAGATGGGGAGGGA
>JAOQGH010000019.1:2521108-2534198 GCA_025769975.1 Gallinago jamesoni | reverse complement strand
AGAGCAGAGGGGCAGGATGACCTCCCTCCACCTGCTGGTCACACTCTTCCTGATGCCCCCCAGGATGCCATTGGCCTCCTTGGCCACAAGGGCACACGAAGGCCGATGGATTACAGACAGGGCACTCAATTCTCTCATTTGAGAGATACCTTTAAACAAAAGCATTTCCTGCAGGATACGTGTGACAGATACTGAACCTCAGGCTTGCTCAGGAAATAACCTTGCATCTTAAAAAAGGGGGAAAAGAACACACACAAACACACACACACCCAACTTGCCACCACCATAAATCAGCCTTCTGCAGAACGTAAACTGGTCTAACGCGGCTCTTTCGGTACGCACAGTGACCAGTGCTTCCCCATGGCTTATACAACACACATATTTCTCTTTCCTGAAAGAAATCTTGGGCTATAAATTAAGAAACTTTCCAGGAAACACGACAAGCATCCACTCATCGGTACTGACCTCCTGGTTTTAGTCACAGAGGCCAGAAAAAGCAGCTTTCCCCGTTAATGAACTAGAAAGCTGAGTTTATCTCCGGATATTTAGGGAAGAAGGTTCACTTACGGCACATCATGATGTCACTGCAATGTAAGAAAGTGTTTTGGGAAGAGTTTGACAGGTGATGGTGGTGGTGGGGGGGGGAAGCGAGCAGGATCCAGCATTAAAGCTCCTACTGAACCCAACGGGGCAAGAACAGATATTACTCCATTTCTAAGACATCATTAACCCCCCCATATTTTCAGCCCAGCAGCACCAGCTGGAGGAGCAGGGGCTCTTCTCCAGGCTCAGCAACACTTTTTGCCTTTTTTTTTTTTTCCCATGATCACAATCCTCTTAAATCCTGGACGCGGATAACGCCGCCGCTAAACCAACCCTGGGGCCAAAAGTGCACCAGAACTTGTTCTTCTCCTCTCAGCTCCTTCAAAGTTTGTACAGATGGTCCCTTAAGAGCAACACCCTCTCCCCCGTGCACTCGGACTGGCAGATAAACCACCAATTCTAGGAAATCTCAGCAGTCTGAAACACAAACAAGCATAGATGCAGATATCCATCATATTTTGCATGGTTGAGTCAGTACCAGATATAATTTGGGACTGGGGGAAACCCACAGGATTGATTTATCTCTCTGGGAAAAGCAGCCGAGGGGGTGGCCCGGTGCATGCTCTTTTTAAAAAAAATAAATAAATTTTTCTTTCCCCCCCCCCCCCCGAGACTCAAGGGGAAAGCACCATCCTTCTGTAAGATGCTTCAGAACTTAGCAATTTCCTAATATTTGGTGTATTTGTAAAGCTTTTTCACTTCCTGTTTTGTCTGCTCCACTTCTCAGGGTTCTTTGCAGCATTATAAAAAAAAAAAAATCGTCGATGGTCTCCAGCGAGGGAGCTTGGGGTATCAACAACAAAAGGAGACACACAGCCAGATTTTACACTTGACTCCATAAAAATGAGCCTGTCACCTGTTTTCTCTACCCTCTCCTTTGCCATATCCTTTGCCATTCACATTCAACGAAAACAGGAAACCACAAGTGGTTTCACCCATGGTGAGTTAAGCTGTTCAAAAAAAAAACAAAAAAAAACCACCACCCCAAAAACTCACCCAAACAACCCCAAAACATACCAAGATGCATTTTGTGAGGCAGGCTGTCCTGAACAACCTCTCACCACTTTCTGTCTCCCACCATGCCCAAAGATACCACCTCGCTTTTCAGAGCATCACCCCATCAGTACCCAGGAAATAATTTTGCTCACGGTGAAGAAGAATTCTCATTTTGCTGTTATTGGAAACCCTACCCTGCAGCCAAACTTCCCTCCAAGCAGTCTTGCTGAGACACAGGAGAAGAGGAACTTCTTGGGCATCTTCATCCCAAGGGGATTTGGACTCCTAGAAACATAGAATGGTTCGGGTTGGAAGGGACCTTAAAAATCATCAGGTTCCACCCCCCTGCCGTGGGCAGGGACACCTCCCACCACACCAGGGTGCTCCAAAACCCATCCAACCTGGCCTTGAACTCCTCTAGGCATGCCCAGTTTCTCTGGGCAACTTGGGCCAGGCTCTCACCACCCTCCCAACAAAGGATTTCTTTTCCAAATCTCATCTAAATGTCCCCTCTTTCGGTTTAAAACCATCCCCTCTCATCATATCACTCCCCTCCCTGATCAGAAGTCCCTTCCCATCTCTCCTGTTAGACCCCCTTCAGATACTTGAAGGCCACTATAAGGTCACCCTGGAGCTTTCTCTTCTCCAGGCTGAACACCCCCAACTCTCTCAGCCTGTCATGCCTCCAGGAGAAGGCCTGGGAGCTCTGAAGTCCCCCTGGCACCCCTAAAAAGTCAACACCTATCCATCAATGAAGGGACTCCATTGCTCCTAACCCACCCCTGGTCCTCCACGTCCATCCTTCCTTCCTCCCTGTGGTCTACCAGTCACATGCCCGTGAAGGAAGACAGCAAGGGAAAATCTTTTTTTGTAAGAAAGTTTGATTTCATATTGGGATATAACACCAATAAACAAGCTAGTATCCCCTCCCCAGCACAGAAAGTCTGCCAAGAGGGACTTTCCAAACATCAAAAGAATGAGCCAGAAGTAGCAATTTCCTGCTTCTGCCCAAAAAAACAAAGATGGGAGCTGAGACAGAACATGAATCATCAGATATATTTCAATAGAGAAAATTGGGCTTCAGAAGGTGCCTGTCCTGCTTCTGTTCTCCCCACGTCACTCAGGTCACATCACAGGTCACACAACCTTCTCACTCCCCATAGAAATCCTTGCCCTTGACCCACATCCCACTCCTTGGCCAGCAACTTCCTCATCACAACCTCCTCTTGCCCTGCTTTCCTCAGGGAAAACACAGGACAGGGATATCCAGTCAAAAAAAAGTCACATCAGCTCCGTGTGTGGAGCTCTAGGCATTGACACCGTGGTCTGGAGAGGACACTGATGGGAAGCGGTCTTTCATCTCACTCCAACCATTGCCATAGGAAGCATCTCATCTACAGCCAGCAGGAGAGGAGCATTTCTAGAAGAGGGATGATCCCAACATAAGAAGCAATGCATAAGAAGATACATGGGCAAATGACTTTGAGAAGTCATGTCCCAACATAAAAAAAAAAAAACCACAAGAAAACACCAAAAAAAACCTAGCACAGTCAGGCTGATTGCTTCCTGAAGTTGTCTCTCTCCAGCAACCGTGGAGAAAGGTGGGATGACTAATTCTCCTCCTCCAGCAGCCAAGTGAGACGCAGCTCACCTTCACAATAGGGAACCACAGATCAAAGCTTATTTTATTGTAAATAGAATTTGTGTCCAATAACACGATGCTGTGAAACAGGAAAAACACGCAAAGGGTTTCACGCGAGGGCGTGCCTTAACTCCCCAAACACCCAGGGATGGATTATTCCTACACAGAGCCCTGCTCAGCGAGAGACTCGGTAACGTACGGCTCTTCTGGGACCCCAAAGGAGGAAATAACCTCATCTTTTCATCATCAAAAAATCCCAGCTCTTCACTTCTGTAGATCTGCTGGAATCTGTTGTCTTCATTCCCCTACCCCAGCGAGAAGAAAACCCTGCTTTTGCAAATATATTTAGATGGAGAGATCCAGCAAATTGCAATTCTATTAAAACTGAGCTTCAAACAGATGTTAATTTTAACAGTAAACAAGTATAAAATTTCAAGGACCAATTTCAAAACTGAAGATAGAATCATAGAATTGTCCTGGTTGGAAAGGACCTTCAAAGTTCATCTAGTCCAACCCCCTGCCAAAGCAGGGTCACCCAGAGCAGGTTGGACAGGAACGAGTCCAGGTGGGGTTTGAATGTCTCCAGAGAAGGAGATATTCAAAATTATTTTATTTTTTATTATTATATTGGGAAATTATTTTTTCCCCAAAAGCTTGTTTAAAATTAAGAAGTGTCCCTCAGTTTTCCAAGTAGTTCTCCCATATAAGAAAACCAATCACACTATAGCCTCTGAGAATAACGACGTGTAGATGTATAAAAAAAAAATAAAAAATTACATTAATATAACGTAATTACTGAATTGTAACGTCTTTCTCTTTCAAATTTCTTCTTGACAGTTCTATTTTCCTGAGAGCAAGATCAGATGAAAGAAAAAATGTTACTTTACTAGAATAGGTAAACAATAAAAAATAAGAAAGCCAGGATATGAATAATTCACGGTAACTTGTTTTCCAACCATTATACTTTCCACCTCCATTATCCTTCCAACAGTTATACTGGACCTTTAGCCAGGAAACATTTCTCAAAGAACTCCTGTAACTGAGTAGAAAATTGTCTCCAAAAAAGAAAAATCCCCTGGTTCATTTGTCAACGGAAAACACTCCAAAGTCCCTAAAAAGTGGGGAAAAAACAGCAATATCCTTGTTCACTAATTTGTGGCAACAGCCTCTCAGAAAGGTGAAATGTAAAAGAGCCTAATTAACAGAGCTAGGGATACTCTATCCTTAATTACACTAAGCTAATATTCAACAGCATACTTGTACAAACAATCACAGAATGGTTTGGGTAAGAAGAGACCTGGAAGACCATCTAGTTCCAACCTCCTCTGCCACAGACAGGGATACCTCCCACTAGGCCAGGCTACTCAAAGCCCTATCCAACCTGGTCTTGAAAAAGACCACCACCTCACCACAGCTAACATCCACACAGCTGGTTGCACATCCATCCCCACCACCGTGTCCTCCTCCCTTCCAAAATAACCACCCCCAGCAATGCTCATGAAGAAAATCAATAGAAATCAACCACTTACCTTTCTTTGGAGTGAATGTCCCAGATAGAAATAAAGGCAATGGACCATTCCCTAAGAAGGGTTTAGAAGACGCTACTGCTCCATCACCCATCCCTCTCCAACCTTGCTACCCAACTCCATGGAAAAGTACCAAGGTGAGGCCAACCTAATTTATTATCCCTCCCAGCTGATGGGCTAATTAGCAGCAGGGGCAATTGGGCTCTGCCAGCAGCAAGAGCATGTGTCCTTGTGGCCATGGCCTCCTGAGAAACCCTTTGCACAGAAAGCCATGCAAATTTGTTGAAATTGGATGGAGATCTCACTACAGGGCTCTCTTGACCTCTGATTTTCTACCCGTGTACCTAAACACTGGATGAAAACGTATCACTCTGAGCTTGGTGAGCTCAGTGACGCTCCTGTCTGCAGGGGTGTGTAATGGGGTGGACACACTGCATCTCCAGTGAGGCTTTTTTCCCCAAGCTTTTTGATAATGTTTGAATTTCTGAAACAGACCTACACATCCCCTGCTGAAAGAGAGAGACTTTCCTCACTTGGCAGACTTTATGATAAGTACAGAATCACAGAATGGTAGAGGATGGAAGGGACCTCTGGAGATCATCTAGTCCAACCCCCTGACAAAGAAGGTCCACCCAGAGAAGGTCCCACAGGAAGGTGTCCAGGTGGGGTTTGAATGTCTCCAGAGATGGAGACTCCTCCACCTCTCTGGGCAGCCTCTGCCAGGGCTCTGACACCCTCACAGGAAACAAGTTCCTCCTCATGTTTAGGTGGAACTTCCCATGTTGAAGTCTGTGCCTGCCCCCTCTCGTCCTACCCTTGGGCACCACTGAAAAAAGCCTGGCCCCATCCTCCTGACACCCACCCTTGAAGGATTTATAGGCCTTGATCAGATCCCCCCTCAGTCTTCTCCAGACTCAAAAGACCCTCAGCCTTTCCTCAGCAGAGAGATGTCCCAGGCCCCTCATTATCTTTGTAGCCCTCTGTTGTCCCCTCTCCAGCAGTTCCCTGTCCTTCTTGAACTGGGGAGACCAGAAGTGGACCCAGTGCTCCAGCTGGGGCCTCCCCTTTGCAGATTAGAGGGTGAGAATGACCTCCCTTTGACCTGCTGGCAGCACTCTTCTTGCATATTAATTGTAGATGTGTTCCAAAACAACCCACCAGTGTTTCTCCTTAGAGGTGGGTTGCATCTTCTGGTGCTAATTCTGAAGACCTTGTCAGTGACAGAGGACACCTGCAGACAGGCTGAGCCAAAGGGAGAGGGGAGCTACTTCACACCGAGATAAGACTGAATTTCTTGGCTGCATAGCTCTGATGTGGGAACCAGCGGTGATTTACGGGCTGAGACTGTCCAGATTTGTGTTAGTTAAGAGAGTTCCAGTAATTGCAGTGCTCCTCCTGCCACAGGAGGAAATACAGGGGTAATTAATTACTCCAGGTTCTTGCAGGCACCCGCAGCAGCTTTGTCATTGCGTAAACTGGATGATTAGGAGATTTAGCTTACAGGTGAAAGTGAAAACTCTAACTCCTCTGAGTTAATTGATAACTGAAGTAATCCACCTGGAACTAACTGTTAGCTGCCTTCCTGTGGTTATTAGGTGGTTTTCATCCAAAAAACCCCATAGAATCGCCATTAATAGGGTAGGAGGGATGTTTGGAGTCCGTCCCTCCAGCTAAAACCAGAGCAGGTAGTAGTACATAAAGCTACGCTTCAGCTCTGCTCCAGACAGTCTCATGCCGACTAAAATGAGTAAAAAGGTTTCCTTGCCTCCTGCATATTTAACTTTTTCCCTTAAGCAGCATGATATAACGTCCACTAGTTTCGCAATGGAAAATCTATGGGGTTTTTGATCTCCAACGCATCTTTGAAGAGCACTTGGAAGTTCAGAACATTCCCTAATATCAGTGTAGGCTCTTCTTCCCACCTGATTTTTAAACACAAATCAGGCCACGCTTACACTGTAAGTGTCGATATGCACTGATCTCTCTTTAAATTCATTCAAAAGGGAATGATTTCTGGTCTGGAGAAGCCCAAAGGTTTGAGCTCTTTGCTTGCACAAAGTGACTGGGAGGAAGGTGAAACAGGATGACACTAATTTTATAAGAATGTTGCATTTTTGCAAAATTGGAGCATCATTCACGTTTGACAGTAATAAACTAAAACCATCTTTGTTTCAGCCTTTACAAAAAGCTGGAACAAATGGAGTCGGTGGTAATCCCATGGGAAGAAAATGCAACTCTCTTCCCAAATTCCTTAGCTTTAAAGATATAAATCATTCATCCAGGGGTGAGCTAACACACAGCTCTGAATCTGACAATGTATTTCCCTTGTCCTTACTAATTAACATCAGATGAATATGTCAGTACGAACACGAGTTCTTCAGAATCTCCAATATACTTTTATTTTGAAAAATAGCATCCTTTGACCTACCAAAACCACATTTTTCCTGCTAGGAAAATATATTAACTATATTAACGTCACACAGCTTTGGTGAGCAGTCCCTGTAACTGTTCCTGGGATGAGCAGATCAAGCGTCCTGTGTATTTTTGGTGAATAATGGTCAGCAATAACCAAGGTGTCAGCGTGAGTAGCAACAAGATTCAGCCCAAGATGAGAGACACTTGAATTGAGGTGTCTGTGTGTGTGCAAAATGCCTGAGCTCTCACCAGAGGCATCTGAAGACTGATTGATGCAGGTGATGAAGGCTGGAGAGCATTTTGTTCACCCTAAAGCAGCCATGGGTCATCTTCCAGACGCTTGACCACACAGATTAGACCTCTGCCAGCTGATGAGAACTTCAACACTGACCACACATGGAGACACTAGTGCATCTCTACACTTAGACACTGACAACCTGGACCTGAATCCCACCCACTGTGTCCTTCCTACTAACTTCCCAGGATGGAATTCCCCACTAGGGTGCTGGATCATGGACCACCATGGGAAGTCCTGCCTTCTCAGCCTCCCTCAAACTTCTCTCATCTTATCCTCAGTTGTCTTCTGCTTTCCATTGGTACCCTCTCCTCTTTCAGTTTGGCACACTTGAATGTGAAGAGCATTTTTCAGGTGAAAGCCCCATTATTTTTTGCCCTACAAACCAACAGGCACACATTGTCTATGGGTCCCCACACCGAGAGCCTGGGAAGTCTGGACCAAAAGACAACCCTTGCGAGAACAGCGGAGATGGCAGGAAGGTGACTTTCTCTGAGGTCTCCCTTTGCTTGAAGGACCCCAAGGATACGTAATGCCTCTCAGGATTTTCCCATTCCTCGGCTATTTTAGTGGTGCAAAAAAAGGTACATCATCCTCCACTTCAAGCACCTGGAATATCATTCTCCAAAAACATGCTGAAGTCCTTGGCAAGCCTGTGCTCCCCCAAAGGACAGCTCAGATTCATCTGCTGTCTCTCTGAGTGCCAGGAACGGAGGTGAGAGGTAGTAGATACATCATCACCCACCTTTGGGGCACATTAGCTCGGGTCACTCGAGATCCAGGAGTGCAACCTTAGGTCATTTTTCCTCTCTCTTGTCTGCACACAAATCTGGGTTAATTCTCGCATGGGTTATGGCCTGGAACCACGGTGGCCAAATTTTTAGATGAGAGGTGTGTCCACTTTTCCTCTCCGAGCCCAGAAGTTTGCAATCAAATAAGGAAATAAACCACCACAATCAATATTTTGAAGCTCCGAAATCTGCTCTGTGGCTTTTATCTCTACAGCGTTTGCTTCCTGCAGTGAGGAATGAGAGACCACAAGGCAGGGATGGGAGGGGGGGGTGTCACTGTGTCCTCGTACTGTGACACACGGCCCAGCCTGCCCTCCACCTCGGAAAGATTTATGAGTTCCTCCTTCATCTCCTAATCCTTCGTTTTCGCCCTGTAACCTCCCCTGAACCCGCTATGAGTCAGCAGGACTTGTCTGTTAAGATTGATGCACGGCTTCAGAGCAGATAAACCACGTCCCTAGGTCAGCCAAAAGGCTTTTGGGCGATATTAACCATCTCTTCTCTCATCCCCACCATCCCAGAAGAAGGAGGGAGCGGGTTCAGGACCTGCAGGAAGACGCTCCAGATGCGGTTGCCTCCCTGACTCTTCCCCAGACAGGCTGAGGTCACGGCGCGACTTCGCCGCGCAAAACCAGGAGCATCTTCCAGCCCCTTCTGCTTCCCACCACCGTGGGAGAAATTTTCTTCCAACTGGGAGAAAAACACTGTCATTTGGGGCCTATTAGGGATTCGCCGGCAAAAATATTTACCCTGGCGTCCTGGCCAAACCCTCCCCACGTGGTCACGTCCTGCCTCCCGAAGCTCTCCCAGAATAAAACATACCTAAACTTGGTGCTGGAGTTTGCTTTAGAGGTGGGTACGTGTCAGGAATGAGAGATGGCCGAGAGCGAGAGCACTCCCATTTGCTGGGGAAAGAAAAAAAAAAAAAAAAAGGCCCCAGAGCTCGACATGGGAAATCAAATCCGCCGGTTTAAATCACTTTATTTCTTAAAAGTTGCCTTTCTTGGTGAAAATCTCACACCCTTCACCTAAAAGCGGCGATGCCGGCGAATGCCATCGCATCCGATACGGAGCGGGGTTCTTTCGCCCCCGGCAGAGGAGGGCTGGGGGCTGCAGGCTGAGGTTTGAAAAGATACTTTTCTTTGGAGATGCCAACAGTTTCCTCAGCAGATTTCTCCCCCACTTCACATCACACACACCCCCCCTGCCCCCGGCTCCTACCCCAACCTACTTTCACAAAAGGGGGGAAAAAAAAAAAAACAAACCACAAAACCACAACAAAAAACCAAACCGTAAATGGATCCTGTAGTGTCTGCAATGTAAAGAATTAGCTGAATGGGAAGAAATGAACCATGGTCTTTATGTCCTAGTTACAGTCAGCGCAAACATTGCCCCTAATCCCCGTTGTCGGAGGGGACCGGGGAAGAGACACGGATAGATCCCACTGGGAACATTTTGTCTCCCTCAATCTACACTTGAGATCACATTTTTTTTGTGTGTGTGTGTGTGTGTGTAATAAGATTGAGTTGTATTAGGAGGCCTGTGGATAATGTAAAGCTGGGAGGTTGGGGGCAGGGTAAGGGGGGGGATATTGTTCGCCGTCTCTTCCACCGAGGGTAGCACCTACAATCTTCATATGCAGGGAGGTCTTAGCAACCCATTCATTTCAGGGGAGAAAAAGCAAGCTATTCATTCCCAGCAAATCCCATTTTGCCATGGCAACCCCCCCTTCCCGCCCCTCACTCACAACAGTTGTTCACAGGGGCCGTTTAAAACAAGACAACAAAAAAAAAAAAAAAAACCCAAAACAAAAAAAAACCCCAAACCCCAAAGCATCGCCCCTCCAGCCCTGGCATTTTCTGCTTTGAATTCTCTGGTGGCATCCAGCCTCGGCGGGGATAAACACCGGGACCCGTCTCAGAGATAGGGTGTCCTTGGAGAGCTCCCCTCGTGGGACATGGGAGGGGAGTACAACAGGGAGCACTTATTTTCTACTGTATTTTTCCCTGATATAATCATATTAGAACAGAAGGATCTATTGGGTAGGAAAATTTTCAGTTTCTCTTTTGAACTCTACCATCCAACAGTTACTTCTCCAGGAAATAAATGGTCAAAAAATCAACAAAACTTTTTTTTTTTTTTTCCCATTTTGTTCTGGTTTTTTTGGGTGCTAAAAGCTCTTGCAGAGGCTGCGGAAGGGAAAATTGAGAACCCTCCCAGCTCTGCCCCCAACATAGCAGAACCAGCCCTGTTTTCTGCTCTCCCTTCCATTGGGAACATGTCCATTGTCTCATCCCGTCCCAGCTTGGGGACCTCAAGTTGTCCTGGCCTCCTCCAGCCAACCTTGGGCAGGAGCCCCACAGCTCAAGGTCCACAGCCAACAGAAAACTCCACTCTGTGCTCTCATGCAGCATTTGGGGGTTACTAAAGCTCTGTTCAAGATGCTGGAGAAGCTACAGGAGACGCAGGACTTCCCTCTCAGCATAACACATCCAGCTCAAGGTTTCCCCTCTGCCTCTCCATCTCTCTCCCTTCCTGATGTCCCATCCCTGTGGAGCCACTGGACATGCAGGGAGGGCTGGGTTACAGGGACCGAGGTTTTTATGGGACGCTAAGACCCAAACCATCTAGATCTTGTTCTCAAACCACACCTCAAATTACAATTTCAACCAGAGCAACCAAGACCAGTCCACTACCTCATTGTAGGAGACCCTCTTCCATCAAGACGTGACCTTTGATGTAGGTATTACCTGAACAGAGACTGATGTCACGTTACAAGAGACCCACCTGGAAGGCAACGACGCAGGGAAATACCGGCCAAGATCCAGGCGAGCAGCATTGGGAAGACACAAGCGCATCAGCGTGTGTTAATTGGGCTTTAATTTTGCAGTTTGCCCACAGCAGGACTTCCCACAGCTGAAAAAAAAACACACATCAATTTTGGGTTAACCCGAATGTACATTTCAGAGCAAATAAGGGATTGCTGGCATAAATACAAATTCAGTTAAAAAATAGAATTAAGAACTTTTGGGTTTGATTAAGAATTAATGGGTCGTTTTATTTTTCTAAATGCAGAGAGAATGCAAAAATAAGTGTTTGTACCAGGTGTTTTTAGAATAAATCCCAGCAATACCACAGATTTTATCCTGCACTTTGCTGTTGACTGAGGTCAATGAGGCCCTTCTGGTGACCCAGCCTTTTCCCTGCCATGTCCTGGGCGTAAAAACCTCCCTCTCCACAGGCAAACAGGGTTCCTCACTTGGTCACACCACAGCCTATTAATATGTAGATATTTTAAACACCCTCCAGATCCTTTGGCAAATTGCACCCTGTGGTTTCCTTCAAAGTACACAACAAATTTCCTGACTTTTAGTGCCACTTCTCCTTTAAAAAATGTCTTGTCTCTCCAGAACACCTTCCCCTTCCTAGAAGATCTGGAATTTATTACCAGTTCTGCAGCCAAAAAAAAAAAAAAAAAAGTAACTTTAGTGTCAGAGAAGAGTCCTGTCTTCAGAAAGCAAATTATCTTTCCTTAAAACCAATGACTAATTAAGCTGAATTGATCATTCCTGGAAGCTGTTCCTCTCCATTCACCAGAGCAAGTGTTTGACTTGCTCAGATATTTAAAAGAAGTTGCAATGAATCCCACTAAAAAACCTCCCCAGAAAAAAAAAATCCCTCAATGACAGAGTTTGCCTCACACCGGACTCGCTGCAGTGGTGGGGTAGAGGGTGAGAAAAGGGAGGAAAATAAATCCAAAGGCTTCTCCGTTCTCAAATTTTCCCTCAAAAAGGCTCTGACATGAGCGAGAGCAGATTAAAAATAAGCGGCTGGAGAAATGACAGCTCCCAGCTGTCTGTCCTGCTTCTCTCCCCTCCAGTGTCCCCAAATACGTGACACAGACAGCCTGGCTCAAGCAACAGCTGTGAAACCACTGGAAATTTCACACAGATTTGGGATTTCTTTCATATGTGAAGTGTAACCTGCAGCTGTTGAGCAGCTGCTTCGCAGGAGCTTAACCACCCGTGTAGCAGAGATGGGGATCCTGGGCAAGGAGGGGGGAACGAGTACCTAGGGGGCAACCAGAGCACCCACATTTGATCTGTGCCCACAAATCAGAGCTTGGCCCTTGGACCACATCGGTTTGGCTCGGAAATGTGCTTTTGGGGTCAATCTCTGAAAGGTCCCCACTCCCTTGGTTTTGGTTCCCAAAACAGAACGGGCTCTGGGTGCACAAACCAGCTTGAACCCAACTGGAAGGGGCAGCAAAGAAGTGCTTTAACCTGGCAAACATGGACCCAGCCTCTGCATAGAATCACAGAATGGTTTGGGTTGGAAGGGACCTTAAAGACCACCCAGTTCCAACCCCCCTGCCATGGGCAGGGACACCTCCCCCTAGACCACGTTGCCCAAAGCCCCGTCCAACCTGGCCTCCTTGTATCTGGGAGTCCTCAAAGTAGTCAACCATGTAATATTTCAATTGAAAGATCTGTATGGCAATGAAATAACAGGATGGATTTGGGAGAAATTAAGAGCCAACCTCTCTGCTGGTTGACTTTTTTGTTTGGTGAGGACCATTTCTCATCCCTTGGCTACACCAAAGCCTGAAACATTGATGTCTACTTGGCTTTGCCAGACTCGTTGGGAGTAAGTACTTAAAGAGTGTCTACAGAGAAGGTGGAGAGGGACTCTATCAGGCAGCAAAGCGATAGGATGAGAGGATGAGGGGGAACAGTTTTAAACCAAAAGAGGGGAGATGGAGATGAGATGTGGGGAAGAACTTCTTTGGTGTGAGGGTGGTGAGAGCCTGGCCCAGGTTGCC
>JAOQGH010000019.1:2502558-2515909 GCA_025769975.1 Gallinago jamesoni | reverse complement strand
CAGCCTTCTCTTCTCCAGACTCAAAAGACCCAAGTCCCTCAGCCTTTCCTCAGCAGAGAGATGCTCCAGGCCCCTCACCGTCTTTGTAGCCCTTTGCTGTCCCCTCTCCAGCAGTTCCCTCTCCTTCTTGAACTGGGGAGTCCACAACTGGTCCCAGATCTCCAGCTGGGGCTTCCCCAGGACAGAGCAGAGGGGGAGGATGACCCTCCTCAACCTGCTGGTCACACTCTTCCCGATGCCCCCCATGATGCCCCATACCATGGAGCGTACCTGGGGAACTCCCTGCCTTGTGATATCATCTTCAATCAGCTGTTAAAAATGAAGCAAAAGGGATGAAAGACTGTAAACCCCCCCTTTGCTTTCTTAGCAACAATAAAAAAACCCTCAGAGTTAAAAAAAAAAGCAGTTTCAAACCCCCTTTTGTTAGGAAGCAAACCCATGAAAGGTGGGAAGAATCAGCGGATTAGAGATGGTAAAATTAATCTTTAAGCAAATTCACATCAAGCGACAGCTCTGGGTTACCAGATCTAAAGGAAGAAGAGGCCAAATTAGGAAAAAAAAAAGAGAAAGACAGAAAGACATTTCCCCTCCCTGACGTCTTTGTGTACAGTAAACTGTGCTCGCCGAGGAGCTATTCAACACCTCTGCCAAACAAAGCTTTAATTCTGGCCATCTACTTGTTGCAGCCAGCCAGGCTGAGTGAAATCCCAAAGAAATATAACAGCTGTAATAAAAGAGAAATCCTGGCAGAGCAAATATTTCAAAATGATACAAAAATGGTAAGAGAAAAAAAAAAAAAAAAGAGAAACTTTTAAATGATCAGTGGGAAGCTCAACTTCGTAAGCATGAATTGAAAAAATGAAATGCAAATAGGGCTTGTGAAAAAAAAAACCACACGCTCTCAAAATGTGTCATCTCAAGACACTTTTTGGGGGAGTAAGACCCAAAACCAGCAAGCTGTAAAGCAGTCATCTATCTGTTTCCAAGTGGGAAGCACACAATTTCAGAACCAGACCTTTTCCACGGATGAACGATGGGAGAAGCACTTTGTTCTTTTTATGGCAAAAGGGAAAAAAAAAAAACAACAGTAAAAAATGAAGCTATCTTTGGCCACAATTAAAATCTGGCGACGAGAGACGTGCTCGGGTCAGCCTGGCCCTGCTGGGACCCCTGATAACGACTCCGGGTGGGCAAGCGCTCACGTCCTGGTGTGATCTCTGGGTTTTGCCTTTCACGAGTGATCCTCCAGTGCTTAATTCAAAAATTAAAACCAGATTAGCTCCATTAATTGGGGTTTGCCCACGTTTGCCACGGCGCAGGTACGGTTGCTCCCAGGGGGGAATTGTGGTGGGACCCTTTGGAAACCTGTCCACGGGCCTCGTGTTTTTTACATCTATTTAAAATCTTTTTAAAGACAAAGCAAGCTGCTTTTTACGCGAGTGTGCAAATATATGCACAAATTGAAATAGACTCCTTCATTTTCATCGGGTCCCGGAGACAACACACTAGCTCTTTACAGGCTGTCCTTTTAAGATTTTTTTATATATAGCTACGAGGAGACAGGCCCTGCAGTTTTTACTCAAGTGAAACTCTTTTTCTGCTGTCAGTGAGTAGGTTTTTCCTAGTAAAACCAATCATTATTTTCACTAGCAACAGCTGTTGTCCTGGACTCAGCTCAGCAGCACCCGTTCTCCTCATTAGATGTGGCTGGGAAAGCCTTCAATCCGCAAAACACCAACTCAAAATCCCATCATTTTTTCTTTTTTCTTTTAAATCAGGTGCAGTTTTGCTTGGCCCGCCCTCAACCAGAGATGAGAGGGGCCTCAGTCCAGCTCCTTGCTCTCAGTAACACCTCGGTGATGTCCAGCACCGCAGCATCACCTTGGCAGCAGAAGAACCTGGGGAGATGCAGATGGGTAGCAGTGCTCATGGCTGGACACTGGACATGGTCAATCTATGGAGATGAGGTCTACAAAGTTGAGCCAGACCAAAGAGCACATCTTGGGAGCCTTGAACATTTGCACGTGAAGCATCCCTTGTGTCCATACCACCTTCCTGCTGAGCATCAATGGGTTTTGGGTTCCTAAACCCTTTAGCATTCCTGGGAAACTCTGAAAGAAAGAAAAAGGATCCTTTCCCTGATGTTCGGTGTGTTGAAAGTTTGAGATGCCAGACATTTTGGCTTCCTATGTTCAGCCTAAAGGCTTCTTTGTCTAATGTGACTTATTCATAATTACTGAAGCTGCTAATTTTACTCTTATGTAAATGATGTCGGGAGGCAAAGCGTGAAGGCAGCTAGGCACGTACAGGATAATGGATGGCAGGAGGAAAGAATGAAGCTAGGATGACATGAGAATGGCCCTGGGTGCTGAGCAGATTCCCCTAGAAATCCCCTAGAAAATCAGGGAGTACAAACAAGTAACGACGGAAAAGTCGGAAGGGTGTAATGCTCCCTCTCCTCTGGGGAAAAAAAAATAAATATAAAATTCGGTTCTAGTGCCACGGTCCTCCCCAAATCAGCCCCAACTCTGTTTTAGCACTGGGGTTTTTGGTTCAGCCATCCCAAAGGCACAGCCCTTGGCCAAGACTTCTGAGGACACCCTGTCTTCACTGACTCTGCTGGCAAACCTTCAAATCAGGCCTTATAAACTAGCTCATATTTTTTCCCAGCCTCTCCACCTGACAGCTGAGTGGCCATCTCTAGGGAATACACGGTGTTTAGCATGCGGCCACCAAGCCCTCCTTTGCTTGGATGCAAGTAATGGATGCAAAGTATGCAGAGTAATGAGCAGGAGGCCATCCCAGGCACTTCTATTTCGGTTCTGGTGTTTACCGGCATAACCAGTGCTCATTTTAGAATTATAGAATCGTTTGAGTTGGAAGGGACCTTAAAGATCACCCAGTTCCAACCCCCCTGCCATGGGCAGGGACACCTCCCGCCACACCAGGTTGCTCAAAGGCCCATCCAGCCTGGCCTTGAACCCCTCCAGGGATGGGGCAGCCACTGCTTCTCGGGGCAACCTGGGCCAGGCTCTCACCACCTTCACAGCAAAGAAGTTCTTCCCCACATCTCATCTCAATCTCCCCTCTGTCAGTGTCAAACCCTTCCCCCTCGTCCTACGGCTCCCCTCCCTGATCAAGACTCCCTCCTCATCTCTCCTATAGGTAGGTACTGAAAGTCCAGTTATGCAAGATATGGCCTGTTTCCAATCATGAAGTACACCTGAGACACTCATCACCTCTGCAAACACCTGTTGGACCTTTTCAAAGGCAGCTTTGAGAGTGCTGACGTGGACAAATGATGGCCATGAGCAGTCTAGCCTCAGTGGCCCACACGAACAATCCTGTATGAGCACTGAGGAACACCACTCATTACTGGCTGCCACTTGGACATGGAGCCGTTGACTGCAACCCTTTGAGTGCAGCCATCCAGCCAGTTCCTTATCCACAGAGTGGTCCATCCATTGAATCCATGACATTCCAATTTTGAGACCAGGATGTCATGGGGGGCAGCATCAAATGCTTTGCATAAGTCCAGGTAGATCCAGGTAGATTTTCCATCTTAAACCTCATTACTCTTTAATGAAAGGAGTTTACACACTCACGGTGCACACCTTAGCTCCCTGGCTGGCCGCACCGTGCATTTTGCAAGCCATGAAGATGTCTTTAGAGGACAAGACTGGATCTCCACAGGGCGCTGATGTCGCTACTTGGTCTCACATAACATGGGGGGAAAAGCAAAACGCAACCTTTGAAAGGCCTACCAGAAGTTCAGCCAATTCAACGAGCCAACAGGCTTCAGCCCTAATGTGTTCAACTCGAAACCTTCACTCAGGAACCACAGACGTGGGTTAAGGTTTTCATTTGTCCCTATTAATTTTTAACGTAATGGGTCTGAACCCTACGGCCAGCATTTTCCACTCTTTTTATCTCCTGGGCCTCGGCCTTTTTCCCACAGAAGGGTTGGCCTCCTGTACAGGAAGACCTATGGCCAGCCCCTTTCTTTTTCTTGGCTCCTTTCCATAACGCCCCAATAAAAGTACCCATGGACTTTGTCATATAGTACTTTAAGGAAAAAGAAAAAAAAGTTACGAACTCAGGTAGTGAAATTAGGACATTGTCAAGATATAAAGAGTTTTATTGTTATTGCTGAGTAGGGAAAGCAGCCAGAGGACAACAAAGTGCTAACTAAGATGCAAAGGCTCACGGAAGGCTTCAGGAGGACAGGACTTCACCTCTCCCAAGTTCACGTGCTGTCCCAGCACCCCAGTCACAGAGAACAACACACACATGCACAATTAGGGGCATTTTAGCCTGGAAGGGTCACAGATTTTGCTCTGGACTGTTTCTCCTTCCAAAGGAGAGGAAACAAAGACGCAGGATCTGTCTTAGTTACTGGAGGAAAGAGAAGAGGCATCTCTGCATCTGCTGAGAAAGAGCAGCATGTGCCAGGCAAAGACCTGAGCCAGCTAAGCACCATCTCTGTAATTAAGCAAAACCTTAAGAAGGTATTTTCTTGTTTTATCTTCTTTTACCATTGCTCCTTTACTCCAAATCTATGGTTTTAGCCTCATGTAGTCTTTCATTTGTCTGTCTTGTCTAGTGGTACAACTGGGTGAGAGTGAGCTGAGACACAACAAGGTATTCGCCTCCCCTTGGGGGTGGTGATTCTTCAAACTGGGATAAACTGGGATCATAGAACAGTTTGGATTGGAAGGGACCTTAAAGAGCATCCAGTTCCAACCCCCTGCCATGGGCAGGGACATCTCCCACTAGACCAGTGCTACCTCCCCAAAGCTCTGTTTTGACGTGCATTGAGGTTTGCTTCGCATCAGACACTACTTGGGTCATGAGCCGCTGGTGGCCAGGTGTGGGAAGGGACGAAAGTGTCTCCAGTAACCAAAAAACCTCAAGAAAGGTCTCTGACCTGCAGCAAGATAGTTGAAGGGGTGCGTGCACCCATGGTCCCTAAGAAATGTGCACTGTTTTCCCCCTAAATCTACTTATTACTCAGGAGGAACATCATCATCGTCGCTCCTCAACTCCTTTACGTGCTCCTTGGCCAAGGTACCTCACTGCAATGGTTGTGTCTCAGTCTAATGTTGGCCCTACACCGCGTGACACCAGCCAATGCTGCTCAGAAGCGTTCTTCAGCTTTTAAATGCTAATTTCATTTAAGCTCCCCCAGTGCCATCTGTCTCGATGTGAGCCATCTACCACACAGAAGGCCTTTCGGCTCCACTGAGCCACAACACACAACTTGGCGCATAAACCCCTAATTTATTATACAATTAAAACCCATTACATTTTCAAATGTTCTTAGGAAGTCACCCAGTGATTCTGTTCCTTATTCCCTGCCCAGAGGCACCCCTTAATCTTCAATGACTACATCTAAAGGCAACCTACCCCTCATAATTACAATTTACCAATTAGGCTAAAAAGCCAAAAATAGGGCTGAAAATGCTGAGATGTCAACAGCCCATTTCCAAATTGTTCCATGTTCCACAGAGCTTCATCACCATTAAGCCCACTCCTGCCACACATCTTCATCCCTTGCTGTCTCCTTTTTCAACAGTTGGGTTGAGGCTGAATGCATGAATTAGTGAGTTGTAAGAGAATAAAATTATTCCTTGACTGGGTAAAAAGTGATTTTACATGTTAACCTTTTCAATATTCTGAAATTCTGGAGAACAGGATGGCCCATGAGCCAGCAATGTGCCCAGGTAGCCAAAAAGGCCAATGGCATCCTGGGGGGCACAAGGAAGAGTGTGACCAGCAAGTGGAGGGAGGTCATCCTGCCCCTCTGCTCTGCCCTGGGAAGGCCCCAGCTGGAGCACTGGGACCAGTTGTGGGCTCCCCAGCTCCAGAAGGACAGGGAAGTGCTGGAGAGGGGACAGCAGAGAGCTACAAAGATGATGAGGGGCCTGGAGCATCTCTCTGCTGAGGAAAGGCTGAGGGACTTGGGTCTTTTGAGTCTGGAGAAGAGAAGGCTGAGGGGGGAACTGATCAAGGCCTGTAAATTCTTCAAGGGTGGGTGTCAGGAGGATGGGGCCAGGCTTTTTTCAGTGGTGCCCAGGGACAGGACAAGAGGTAACAGGCACAGACTTGAACATGGGAAGTTCCATCTCAACATGAGGAGGAACTTCTTTGCTGTGAGGGTGGCAGAGCCCTGGCACAGGCTGCCCAGAGAGGTGGTGGAGTCTCCTTCTCTGGAGACATTCCAACCCCACCTGGACACATTCCTGTGGGACCTGCTGTGGGTGTCCCTGCTTTGTCAGGGGGTTGGACTAGATGATCTCCAGAGATGCCTTCCAACCCCATATCATTCACAGGGCTGATATATTTGATTCTCCCCAAAGTCCTACCTCCCAGGCTCAGAACGAGCGATCTCAAGACAGGACTAGGGCACAGCAGAGATTTTTGTTATGTTTTACTGATACGAGGTTGCACTGGGAGCTTTCTTTCAGTGGCAGCAGCTGATGGCAGCAACCCAAATTCCCCAGCTAATATTTCAAGGAAATGAGAAGCGCCTCAGCCCATGTTGAAAGCTTCTTCTGTCACTGGGTCGCATGAGGGTATCCACTTGAATGAATTCTGCAAAAATCCCCCTCTCGAGTAAGCGCCCTGAAACTTTCTCAGAAGATGAAACCCTGCAAATTTCTCTGCAGTGAGAAATTTCTGTCTGTCAGAAGCATAAATTTGCCAGGAAAAAAAATAAAATACACTTTTGCAGAACTTACTTAGGGAAAGCCTTCATAGTTGGGGTTTTTTTTTAAATACTTGTGCAATGATAGGCTTTCCCTTCTACAGTCAAAGGTCTGGAGAGGGAGCGGGGACCCCACCAACCTTTCCTAGCTTGCAGGATGGGATGCTTGAACGGCACCTGGTGTGTTCCCATAACACCCACCTTATGCAAACACCAACAGCTTGTTGGGTAAAAGCTCGGGGATGGGCAGTTCCTGGCTCTCAAGAAGCACAACAGTCTCGCTGGGACCATTCCCACCCCACAGTACATGGTGACATCCCACAATGGTCACCCTCATATATAGACTCATAGAATGAATCACAGAAGGGGTTGAGTTGGAAGGGATCTTTGAAGACCATCTAGTCCAACCATCCTGTCATGAGCAGGGACATCTTCAACTAGATCAGGTTGCTCAGAGCCCCATCCAACCTGACCTTGGATGGCCTCAGGAATGGGTCACCTACCACCTCTCTGGGCAACTTCTTTCCTCACTTGAAGACAGGCAGCACACCCACATCGTGATTTTTGGCCACAGGGAGTTATTTGGCCGCGGCCCATAGGCTGAGGCTTTCATCAGAGAGATCCTGATGGTGACATCCCTGGTTGCTTTTACAACCAAGGTTCTTTCTCACTAAATCTGCAGATAAAAGCCAGGTACTTTGAGCCCTTGCCCCAAGGATTTACCAGTTAATGTGAAACACATGCAACGGCAAGAAGGTGATAAATAATGGGAAGAGGTAACAACGGGGACATCAGCTAAATCTGCTGGCTGAACCATGTCCAGTTAAGTGCTCCTGGCTCCCCCAGCCACCCAGGGAATCTATCAGGAGTTGACTCCTTCACCTTGGCGCAAATCTTGCTCTTATTATTCACAAACTATAATTAGAGAGGGCCTTCTCCACCTGTAGGGTGAAGGGTGACTGCACCATTCACTTTGAGGCTGCGCTACATCAACCAATTTGGCCCTATCCAAGTTGCTACTTGGCCAGGAGACCCCCAACTCATGAAGGAGATCAGGTAGCTTGAAGGGTACCACCTCAGAGCTCATCTTGGATGTGGGACAAGCAGGATTATACCGTTCTTTGGAGCAGAGCCATGAGCAGTCATTGCTACCAGCTCTCCCTTAAGGGCAGATCTGAGAAAATGATCTTCTAGCTCCTTTCCATATGAAAAGCCCTAAAAATGTGAAGGAACCAGTCGGTACGGCTAAGACCAGCTGCACTTTGTTTCTTCAGCAGGAAGCCAAAGGCATGAGAACAGCCTTCCCAACACATATATTTGATGGGAAACGACTTAGTTCAGTGCTGGTAAAGCTCAGAATAACATCCAGCCTGGCACAGCAGCAGAAGAGAGATGGAAGGGGTGTTTTACGTCCTGAGGAACAGCAAATTTCATATATATATATATATATATATATATATATAAATATAATTTTTTTTTTTAAGTCTCATTCCAAAAATTCTAGAACAGTATTTGCTTGTAGAAATATTTAGTTCAGTCTGGGACTGCCCTTCCTGAAGCTGGTGAGGCATTATTTACCTAGGCAGAAAATGGCAGGGCGTAAGCAGGTTGGAATAGCGTGACCTCAACCGGGATCCGATCCGGTCACCGGTCAAACAACCGGCCTGGCAGAGCAGCCCGTGGGGCCAGATGATAAAGGAATTCTTCTCCCTCCGGCCCTGGAGAAGGATGCAATGTGAAAGCTACCGAATCTCCTTGCAGAGCCCTTGAGGTCTGGGATGGGTGGTAGAGTCATGGAGGATTCGGGAAAAAAAACCCACTTACTTTAGGCAAAGGCAAGTGTTGTTAGAAAGTTAAAGGCTATGGAAGAGAAAAATCACTGTCCTACTCTCAGCTCTTTAAGAGGAGTGTGTTAGGATCATGGATATCTCCTGTCTTTGGGTGCATTAGGTGGAGAGAAGACCAGCTGAAGGTCCAACCAGCAGCTGTTGATCAGATCTCCATTGCAGCCCCCTAAACACACAGAGGGACCAAGCCAAGCTTTGCTGAATGTTTTCCCCCACCCTTCCCTCCCCCCCCTGACAAAGTTTTCATCAAATTCTGTTGGGAAATTATCTCAAGCAGTTTTCCCAAGACAAGTCATCCAGGGAGAGAGCTCCCACCCCCAGAAGTCACCATACGGATCCCTCTTTTTCCATCCTTCCCATCGTTATTCTGGAACTTTCCCTGGCAGGTGTGCCAGAATTGCACCTATTTCCCTCCTGCAACAAGGGATGTAGGTCAGGAGGGTGCAGGGACAGGCATCCCCACGCTTGCTGTGCAATGGGGATGAAGGTCTGACAGCACAGCCAGGACTACAGCGTTTTGGTAGGGGTACCACAGATGGACCCACAGCCCCCTGTGACATCTCTTTCCCACGGATAAAACAGGGATCTCATCATCGTTGGTTCTGGGATGGCTCATGCACAGCAGGAGGAGCACAGAGAGTAATACAAACCAGAAGTATTTCCCAGACCTGGCAACCTCGTAGTCGATAACGAGGAACATCTTCTCTAACAGGAGGCTTCCAGGGACAGAAACATTAAGGAATCACCTTAACGTTGCAAATCAAGACAAATTATTCCAACCTGAGACAAGGGTCATATAAATCTGTGAATTGGTCCCGGCGGTGGAAAGGGGGAGACAACAAGCATCTTGTCAGGAGGCCACGCAGAGGTGGGTACCACTCCAGGAAAACCCTGGCTGAGCCACTGGGGGCTGACCAGTGCCCTCCATTTAACCCCAGTGCCAAATAGCCATGGGGTCCTGGGGTGACCATCCTGCTGAAGCCAGCAGGCAAGACATGCAGGAGCAGCCCGGAGCAGGAGGTAAAAACCTGCTTCCAAGCAGTTTGGGATAAACGCCCCAGCTAAAAATCCTCCCCAAAGTTTCTGTCTTTCTCCCAGATCGGAATTTGGCCATAAGAGTGCCAGCAGGTATGCAGAGCCCACAGAGCATTTACAGGATTGTATTTCACCCAGGGTAGATGTGACTCACGCTTTCAGCCTGCTTAAGTAATTTTTTATTTTTTATTTTTTTTTTACCCCTTTCTACATCTTCCCCTGCACCAACGAGCGCAGGAGCAGAGCTATAGAAACTGTATTAATAATGGTCTTTTATGTGGGTTTAATCATCTCTCAGGATCTGCCAGACCACAAACTTGAAACTTTTTATGAATGTGACTCACTCCCAGGGCAAAACGTTCATTGGTCGACAAACTCTCCTGATTTCGCCCTGTAAAAGTCCTTTTCCTATTGGAAGAGAGGGCCTGAGGTGTTACCTCTGCTGCAATTGAGGTTCACTGACTTAAAGTAACCCCAGATACTGGTATCACACGGTTTTACCCTCCTCCATTCATCCTCCAGCAGCCTGACAATGAACACTGGTCTCCTCAGCAGAAAACCTCACAGAAATTCCCCTCTCTACAGACACATTTCCTACTTTTGCAGCCAACGTGTTTGAGAGTAAGACAATCTGCAAGGCTGAAAAAAAAAACTTAAAAAAAAAAGCTATTTTTCTCCTCTCCTCCAACATCCAGATTTGCCACGGTGCACTTAAAGAAAAGGATTTTGATGAAAAAGGCTCAATCTGTTTTGAATCAGTATCAGATCCCACTTAGGAGCTGGTGTCTGACCTGGAGATAAACGCAGTACAGGTAGAGAGGAATGAATTTTAGAAACATTTCTAGAGTCAAATAGGGGCTTTGCAAGTGATTCATAAAAAAGAAAGCTGATACATATGGATGCCGTACGGTTCAGCGCTGGCAAATTAAGGTGAAGCCAGGTCTCTGAAATATTGAAACTTGCCTGAATGGCTGCATTGTACAAAGATCTCTCAAGTATCCTGCTCTCCTGCCTCTCCCAGAGCCACGGAGGATCCCAGACCAGGCTCACGGGCTGCGTGTTGCACACACAAGCCACGGAGAGGATTAGAGGCTCATCGCTATCATCCCATCTCTCTCTGAGCCCGGAAAACCCAGAAAAGAGACATTTCCTGCTTACAAAGAGCCAAGAGCTGTCAAACTTGGCAGAGGTGTCCCATTCAGACCCCGAACACAGGTGATGGGCTCAGCTGCTAAAGACGGAGCTATTAAGACGGAGCTATTCACAGGGGGGGCATATAGAGACATATAGATTTGTCCTCCTTAACAAGCATCTGGTTTTCAAGTTCCTCACGTACCTGAGCCTAGAGGGGTGTCTCCTTCGTACGTGTTTATTTATACATCTGCATTCCTATGTGGAGCATCTCCCACCAGGACCAGGGCTGCCCTTCAGGTAACCTCCCGGGAAAGAAAACAGCCCCAAAATCTGGACCAGCTCATTTCAGTAACACCATTTACACCAGTTAAACGGCCTTATTAGAAGATGCAGAGCAAAGCAGACGTGCGAGAAGGAAATGTAGTCAGAAATTGCTTCTCCAAGGCACGAGCGTTGGCTCGTACATTAAAGAAAACATCTTGTACGGCTTGTACTTGCTGACAGCCTACCATAACGTTATATACATGGCTATTTTGCCTTCCAATTACACATCCCTGGCCTGTCCCCTACATAAAACTACACTAGATTGTATCAGGTAACTCTCCTTTTTTTTTTTTCTTTCTTTTTGGTAGTCACTTGTTCGTCCCACAATTTATTCCAGGCACATTAGAAGGTTGAATAAAATGTACTGTTGAAATCCGAAGTCCACAAAAATCTTAATTTCATAGAATCATAGAAGGGTTCAGGTTGAAAGATCATCCAGTTCCAACCCCCTGCCATGGCCAGGGACACCTCCCACCGGACCACATTGCTCCAAAGCCCCCTCCAACCTGGCCTTGAACCCCTCCAGGGATGGAGCAGCCACAGCTTCTCTGAGCAACCCGGGCCAGGCTCTCACCACCTTCACAGCAAAGAAGTTCTTCCCCACATCTCATCTCAATCTCCCCTCTTTCAGGGTCAAACCCTTCCCCCTCGTCCTATGGCTCCCCTCCCTGATCCAGAGTCCCTCCCCATCTCTCCTGGAGCCCCTTGAGGGACTGGAAGGGGCTCAAAGATCTCCCTGGAGCCTTCTCTTTTCCAGGCTGAACCCCGCCAACTCTCTCAGCCTGTCCTCACAGCAGAGGGGCTCCAGCTCTTGGAGCATCTTCATGGCCCTCCGGTGAACTCGTTCCAACAGGTCCATGTCCTTCCTGAATTTAAAAATGTAATGTTTGGTTTACATGCTTCTCAAAAGCCTTCAGTTTTCTGGTGTGTCATAGAATCATCTGGATTGGAAGGGACCTTAAAGATCATCCAGTTCCAACCCCCTGCCCTGGGCAGGGACACCTCCCACTAGAGCAGGTTGCTCAAAGCCCCATCCAGCCTGGCCTTGAACCCCTCCAGGGATGGGGCAGCCACCACTTCCCTGGGCAACCTGTTCCAGTGCCTCACCACCCTCACTGTAAATAATTTCTTCCTAATATCTAATCTAAATCTCCCCTCTTCCAATTTAAAACCATGCTCATTATTATCATGCTCATTATACATTGGCCAATACATTTTTTCCTGGAGTAGACATCTTTACTGACTACTTTTCCTCCCCCCTCCACAAGGAAGTTGGTACCAGGGGTCAAAGAAGAGTGGGACGTCCCAAGGACAGATCAATGGATGGAGAATGAAAGGATGTCTCTCCTTTAGCTGTCCATTTTGGATGCGATAACCCACTCACAATACGTTACGGACTTCCTATCGCATAGGAAAGGTCACTCACACCACCCATTTCTCCATCCTGTATTTGCACAATATATTCGGCTTCCCAGTGAGGCTGTCACCACGTCAACGTTGGCAAACTCCAATCCAAGGCTGACACGTTTTGCAAACACCCGCTTCGTTCAACAAACAGCACTTAAAAACACATTCAGTTATTTGAGAGGTCAGCCGAGCTAAATAATACGCACATGGGTATTTTCCCAATGTACTCACGAACTGGAGAAAATCCTTAATTACCACAGATTAGCAAACCTCATCTATTAAAAGACTGAAAAAAAAAACAAAAAACAAACCCAGCCTTAAATAGAAACAAACGCGAGTATTTGGTCATCAGGACACTAAGTTCAGTCCTGTCCTATCAAGCTCTTTGTCATCCAACCTTGCAGAAGGCAAACACGGCCACAAATTGTTGTGATTGCAGCCATCTGTGTGTGGTTAGCCATTGGGCAACGCTGGGAGACATCGCTGTGCTGCATCCATCACACGTTTCCGAGCCTTGAACCCCAGCCAACATCCCTCAATTGCCGTCATCCCGCGCTCAGCGGGAGATGTGGCTCCTGAAACTCGCTGTCTAACTGCTTTCGTAGGAGCTGGTACAGGAGAAAAAGGGGTTCAAAGCCAACCTAGCAATAAAATAAGTGCCCAGCCTCCAGCTGCCACACAACCCTCAAAAAACCCCACACCTCATCAGTGATTGCCAGCGCTGACATGTAGATTCAGTGAAGCATAGAATGGTTTGGGTTGGAAGGGACCTTGAAGATCATCTTGTTCCACTTCCCCTTGCTGTGGACAGGGACACCTCCCATCAGACCACGTTGCTCCAAGCCCCCTCCAACCTGGCCTTGAACCCCTCCAGGGATGGGGCAGCCACAGCTTCTCT
>JAOQGH010000019.1:2467926-2479745 GCA_025769975.1 Gallinago jamesoni | reverse complement strand
CACTGACTGCTATTTTAAGGCAAGTTTGGTGAAAGTTTGACAGGCAATTTCCTCAGGATATGAAAAGAATTTTGCCTACAGAAATATATTACCTTTGATTGAAAAGAGGCATTTAGAAAATACTTCATCAGTGTGAAATTATATCGGTGTTACACTTCCTTTACCTAGAAAGACATTAATCTTTTTGTTCAGAACTCAGACTTCTCAGCTATCCCTTTACCTTGCACGAACGGCACAAAAGGAAGGCGGGTAGTGATGCTTTATTGGCACAAAAGGCAGAAGTTTCTCAGGAATTTAGTGATGTGGGGAACGCTGTGGTCTCCAGAATCTCTCAGGCCGTGTTCTCGATGATAACAGCGATACCTTGTCCACCGCCAATGCAGGCTGAGCCAACCGCGTATTTCCCACCACGACGCCTGGACGGACAAAGTGACAGCAAAGATTATTTGTATTTATGAAATGACAGTAGCTCTTGTCCTCATCTTATGAAAGGAAACTACCTATCAACTAGGGACTACTAAAGCTGAAGTTTTAGAAAGCGTATGGACTTCTTTTTCCGGAAAAGTATCATAAAGCTTCAAAGGATGTTGAAATATTTTTGCAGAAAAACAAGGGTTTGCAGGGTTTGAGACTTTTAACATCTGAAAGATGGTATGTTATCACAGAATGAGATGGGGTTGGAAGGGACCTCTGGAGATCATCCGGTCCAACCCCCTAACAAAGCAGGGCCACCCACAGCAGGTCCCACAGGAACATGTCCAGACAGGGACTGAATGTCTCTGGAGGAGACTCCGCCACGTCTCTGGGTAGCCTCTTTCAGGGTCTGCCACCCTCCAAGTAAAGAAGTTCCTCCTTATGTTTAGATGGAACTTCTTGTGTTCAAATATGTGCCTGTTCCCTCTTGCCCTGTCACTGAACAACAATGAAAAAAACACTGTCCCCATCCTCCTGACACCCACCCTTGAAGGATTTATAGGCATTGATAAGATCCCCCTCAATCTTCTCTTCTCCAGACTCAAAAGACCCAAGTCCCTCAGCCTTTCCTCAGCAGAGAGATGCTCCAGGCCCCTCACCATCTTTGTAGCCCTCTGCTGTCCCCTCTCCAGCAGTTGCCTGTCCTTCTGGAACTGGGGAGCCCACAGCTGGACCCAGTGCTCCAGCTGGGGCCTCCCCAGGACAGAGCAGAGGGGGAGGATGACCTCCCTCCACCTGCTGGTCACACTCTTCCTGATGCCCCCAGGATACCATTGGCCTTCTTGGCCACAAGGGCACATTGCTGGCTCAGGGTCATCCTGTTGTCCACCAGGACTCCCAGGTCTTTCTCTTCAGAGCTGCTCTCCAGCAGGTCAACCCCAACTTGTTCTGGTGCAGGGGGTTATTCCTCCCCAGGTGCAGCAAATTTATGTTGTTCTTAGGAATAAAAAATGGCAAAGAACACTATGGCCTACTTGTGGTTTCAACACCTAATAAAAACGGCATAAGTAATATATAATTTTATTGCCAGAGTAGTTTTTAAAAGCTAAATTTTCTACAGCCACAGTTTTCTGCAAGGTGCAAATTACCTGAGGTTTTGTGGTTGAACACTAATATAGTGTTGTAAGTACAAGTAAAAAAGACACAGTGATCTCTGTCCTGAGGAACGGGGGGGGGGGGGCGGGGAAGAAACCAGGACACTTCAGCGTGGAAAGTTTAAAGCCAGGTGCCTGGAAGATTTTAGTCACACAGTATCCATGCTAAAAATCTTTTGGAGGTGTAAGTAGATCAGAAATGCAGTCGCCAGCAGCAGATATCAATTATGTACGTACCTTAATTCGTGCACCAGATGAGCCGTGATCCGGGATCCTGAAGCACCCAAAGGATGGCCGATAGCGATGGCACCTCCATTGACATTGGTTTTTTCAGGGTCGAGGCCCAAAACTTTTTCGACGGCGAGATACTGAGGTGCAAAAGCTTCATTCACCTAAAAGAGGAGAGAAACAATAGAAGTCTTCACGTCTGACTTGCCACACTGGCTTTCAGCAGCATCTGCGCACACAAGATTAAACGAGGTGTGTTTCTTCTCCAGGTCATTTTGACTGAGAAAAACATTAAATTCTGTGTTTTTAAAAATGTACTCAGACTAAATACAAACTGTCAGGCCAACCCAATGTAAATTCATATCCTTCTGGCACATGTGATACGAAGTATGAAGGTAGTATGTTTTATTTAAAAAAAGTCATAAAATAGTATGATTTAATGTGTTCGTGAAGAATGTGTTTCTCTGACACAAAAAAAAAGGAATGGAGAAGTGTGACTAACTTTAACTGGGGAGAGATTAGGGGTCTTATCAACTCTCATAAATATCTAAAGGGTGGGTGGCAAGAAGATGGGGTCAGGCTCTTCTCAGTGGTGCCCACTGACAGGACAAGGGACAACGGAAATTCCATCACAACATGAGGAAAAACTTCTTTGAGGGTGGCAGAGCCCTTGAAAAGGCTGACCAGGGAGCATGTGGAGTCTCTTTCTCTGGAGACATTCAAACCCCCCCTGGACAAAGAATCACAGAATGTTAAGGGGTTAGAAGGCACCTCTGGAGAACATCTCCTCCAACTCCCTGACAAAGCCGGGCCACCCAGAGCTGGTCACATAGGAATGTGTCCAGACGGGGTTTTGAATGTCTCCAGAGAAGGAGACTCCACCACCTCTCTGGGCAGCCTCTGCCAGGGCTCTGACACCCTCACAGCAAAGAAGTTCCTCCTCATGTTGAGATGGAACTTCTTATACTCAAGTTTGTGCCCGTTCCCTCTTGTCCTGTCCCTGGGCACCACTGAAAAAAGCCTGGCCCCATCCTCCTGACACCCACCCTTGAAGGATTTAGAGGCCTTGATCAGATCCCCCCTCAGCCTTCTCTTCTCCAGACTCAAAAGACCCAAGTCCCTCAGCCTTTCCTCATCAGAGAGATGCTCCAGGTCCCTCACCATCTTTGTAGCCCTCTGCTGTCCCCTCTCCAGCAGTTCCCTCTCCTTCTTGAACTGGGGAGCCCAGAACCAGACACAGTGCTCCAGCTGGGGCCTCACCAGGGTAGAGTAGAGGGGGTACATGTTCCTGTGGGACCTGCTCTGGGTGGCCCTGCTTTGGCAGGGGGTTGGACTAAATGATCTCCAGAGGTCCCTTCCAACCCAATAGCATTCTGTCATTCTGTGAAAACATTAACAGTCCAGCCAAGAGCATAAAACTCCATGTCACATGAGGCTATTTTTTGTTCCATGGAATCCTATCATGCCCTTTTCAACTTCCATGTGCCTGAGATTTTTGCAATGACTGTGCAACCATGTGGTAGAATAGACGGACAGAGGTCAGGCCAACAAGCTAAGACAGGTGAGCTCCAGACATGCAGAAGCACCCACCTTGTGATGATCGTCTACATCCATGAGTAGAATGTTTCTCCTAAAAACTTCAGGAGTTACCTCACTGTTCACGTTAAAACTCCTTACCTCTACCAAATCCATGTCTTTCAGGGTCAAGCCCGCTTTCTTCAGAACCTCAGTAATTGCAGGTACAGGGCCTATGTGGAAATTGCATGCACAGTTAGTTAAATAAATAAAAAATGAAGGCTTATAAACATGTTATACATAGGACAGCTTCATAAAGCCTCATCAGATCCCCTCCCATTAGCCTCCATGCAACCAATAAATTCTGGATATGCCACTCACCTGCTTTATTAACTGGGAAGAGAACTCCTAAATCTCAAAACTATTTGGCAGCTTTCTCAACACAGAGCCAGAGAAATTTAGGAGTGTCGTTACTGCTGCACAGCTATGTTGGTAAACACCCGCATAGCTTTCAAGTCAAGAGAACCGAGAGTCCCCAGCCAAAGAAATGAACTTCACGACAGTTTTGAGGTGCCCTCCTTCCCAGGACTCTTGGTTCAGCTTATTCTTTCCTCACAACTTGCAGCCTCCAGGTATACAAAAAAAAGAAAAGGGCAGGCTGTTCTAGAGTTTGCTATTATGGGTTTAGTTAAGGGTATTGTTGTTTTTCTGCCCTTAATATATTTTATATGAAAATCTTCTAGTCGAATAAACCTAACAATAAAATGGTGCCTTGGACCCAAGTCCCAGCCAACTAAAGAGACTAAGATATATTTTTTTTTTGAGAATATTATAAAGTTTGGCAATAAAACTGTTCTCTGGAAGAAAACTGACGTCTAGGACCGTAGTATAAGCCACTAGGGGACATTAATCTCAAAGCACAGCTACCTAAGGAAAGAGACACTCAAAGAGAATTTGAAAGGGCTAATCAAATACGTGCTTGTAGGACACAGATATTGAGATGTTTGATGGTAGGTGATCACCAAACAAAAAAACCCCAGTCCTAAACCGTTAACAATCCTAAATGCTATATCACTACTGAAAAAAACGGTGTTGAAAACCCAAAGCTCAAAGAATAAAAAGCATAAAAATGAGAAAATGACCAAAATGACAGAAAAATTAAAAGAAGAAAGAGCCCCGTTCAAAGCTCGGTGGATTATTAGAAAGCCTCAGGCAGCTTAATGCTAGACTCTAAATGCATCTCATTACGGAGAGATTTTAGTATGCCTGTTATGTGTGAGAGTAAAGGGAGGGTCTCATGTGGACAATACAAAGACCATTAGTGACAGCCAAGTAGACTTTCCCCCCCCTTTCTCTCTCTTTTTCTTTTTTTAAAATAATGAATTCTCTCACTAGACATTGTGAAGCTGGACTCCCTATCATTCTCCGAATGTGAAAGGGCAGTTGCTCAGACGGAGCTCCTGTTCTCAGATCTGTTGCTGTCACCTCGATGAATCTCATCTGGTCTTTTTTGAGTTGCTGGGGACAAGCCACGGCGTTAAGGAGTTACAATACTGTTTCTCCGTATAATTTATGAAGTTTTTAAACAAGCTCAAAGAGTTGCCTGCCCTAGAAAGAACAGGCTGGTTTAGGAAGCACAATGACAGCATGAAAGAAACCCTCCCTCCACATTTGCTTTGAAGGTTGTGTTAGTCAAATAGCGTCCCACGAGGAAAACAAATCTGACTGCTTCATTTGCATTTCTACTGCCACATGGAACCAGTCCACAATGACCTCTCTGAAGAGAAAGGCAGAAAGGAGAAGCGACGCTGGGATACGCTGTCTACAAACTAAACAGAAGGGAAAAATCCCAGGGTGTGTCTGGATGGGCTTTAGGGGTTTGTTTGCTTCAACAGCTACTTGACTAGGAAGCATCAAATATGTTTCTAATAAAAAAAAAAAAAAAAGAAAAAAGAGAGAAGTAGTAGGTTTGCCAAAGTAATACCTGAACGGATGTGTATCCAATCTTAGATTGAGAAACTGAGTAACTGCTGAAAGGTGGACACATAGGCAACACTCCTTCAGCAAGAGATGAGGAAGACAAATCATAGTTGCACTTTTAATAATGGGATTTAAGGCCCACAGGGAACTAAAGTGAATTTCAGGAGAAAAGCGCTTCTAAAAAGATTGAGAGAGTGCCTATTTTCTTGAGTTACTAACAGAGAGAGTAAAAAAAAAAGGGAGAAAATAAGGTGCCTGAGGGACTATCGTTCAGTAGATCAGTCTCTGCATAAGAGGGATGGACTGATGGAGCAGAACGGACAGTCTCTCTGTAGAAACACCACAAGCATCTTCAGAGCTGCCAGCCTGAGCACACCGCAGCCCCCCTTTCTTCTTTCTTTTCTTTAAAATGCCCAACATGAAGATATTTTAACGCCGCTTCATGCTATAAAATAATTTGCTTTACGGCAACTTACCGATGCCCATGATGGAGGGGTCACAGCCAGAGGAGTGATAGGCCACTATTCTTGCCAGAGGAGTAAGACTGTGTTTTTTAAGTGCTGATTCACTGGCGATGATGACCGCGCCAGCTCCGTCGCACACCCCCTTGCAATAAGAGAGAAAAGCATTCTCAGTGGAGAAAATAAAAAAACCAACTTCCCCCCTCCCAACACACGTTTTAAACTAAATATGCCCCTCCAAAACAGCTCAAATCCAAGATGCTACTGTTAACATTTAACAGGCAATTGAGTTAGTGTTTATTCAAACCAACAAACCACAATCTTTCGCTATTCTGTGGACTAGTAAAGTAAGTTAAACATAGAGGTTTTATTCATTTCGATGTTTGAGAAAAGGAAAAAAATATTTTTGCCACTTAAAGTCTCCCTTACACTGGAAATACCATTCTGTAGACTTGAAAGGACACTATTAATATTGGATAACATAGGTACTATTAATTATAAAAGTTACTTTGCAGACACCCATACTTAGTATGGCTGTGATCCATTTTGGGCAGGAATTCAGCTTATATGATCACAGCGGTCCTTCTGGCCCAAAGAACATTAATCAATTTATTAAGATAATGACTCTAAGAGGAACAGTCTGTAATGACATGCTGCTAAGCAGCCGGTCTGCTTCGGGGAAGGGCACAAAATGGTCTGGAGGATACAAATTGTGGTACAAAGAAGAGCAGCAGCAGCGCGGCCACAAATATAATGCATGATTTGCAAAACAAACGTTCACTAATTATTGAAAGTCAAACTGTTAATTCTAAATATCCACTGCAGTGCATAAGGCTGAGGAGGAAGCATTGATGTGTCACTAAAAGAACAGTGACAATCCACAGAACCAAATTTTAGGACACGGGAGCGGCCTAAAGGATCCCCTGCCGTCTTGGGGCTGGAAGAGTCAACTCTTCCAGGAGCGTTCAACTGCAGAATTATAAATCACTTTCATCAGGAGACACTGCTGACGGCCAAAGGTGGCTCAGTGAGACATAAGTACAGTGACAATAAATTTGGAGAAGCTTAGAGGTGACACTGTCACAGCCCAAGGCTTTGACGTACTCACTGAAGCATTCCCAGCAGTCACCGTTCCATCCTTTTTAAAGATCGACGGGAGCTTTGCCAGTTGTTCCAGAGTGGTTTGGGGTTTAGGGTGCTCGTCCTTTTGCATATTTTCTTTCCCCTTTTTTGTTTTCACTTCAATTGGTGCCATCTCAGCGTTAAAGTAACCAGCGTCCTGAGCTGCAGCCACAACAAGGAAAATAAAAGGGACTCTGATAAAAATATGGAGACGATTGTGCAGCATGACCAATAATCCCACTTTCATGCGCACACAACTTTTGTTCTATTTTCACCAAGACTTCAGGGACAGTACTGTTTATGCTTCATTTTGCTTAAACAGGCTGTTTGGTGTTTTATTGTTTGTTTGTTATTTTAGAAACTGGGAAAAATCTCTACAAATACATTCTTGAAATTCTCCAAAGAAAGGCTCAAATATTAAAGTGTTATTTCAGCTTTGAATAACAAATATGTCTTTTTTTTTTTCTTACTTTTTTTTTAACCACTAGATTTATTTTTTTGTACACATATTCACTGAATTTCACTGAACTTCACTGAATTATTAGAGTTTTTGCTTTAGTCTACTTATCAGAGGGCCAAGAAGATGCAAATCTTGCTCAGAGGGGAACATGGAAAAAAAATCCCTAGCCCCATTTTCTCTGCTGATAACCAGCATAAGTTATTGTATAGCAATTAAAATCCTGTCCAAGCTGCTCCTCCACAGGATCTCACAGTGAAGTCATAATTTTAGAATAGGATTCAGACAATTCAAGACATTGTAGGTATCCAAGCATCTGGCCACATCACACCTAAGATGTCATTAGATGCCAAATTCAGGCAACTAAATGCTACCTTTTGTGTCCACAGTCACAGAATCACAGAATGATACAGGGTTGGAAGGGAGATCATCTAGTTCCAAACCCCTGACAAAGCAGGTCCACCCAGAGCAGATTGGACAGGAACGTGTCCAGGAGGGTTTTGAATGTCTCCAGAGACGGAGACCCCACCACCTCTCTGGGCAGCTTCTTCCAGGGCTCTGCCACCCTCACATGAAAGAAGTTCCTCCTCGTGTTGAGATGGAACTTCTTATGTTCCGGTTTGTGCCCATTTCCTCTTGTCCTGTCACTGGGCCATATCTGATGTTTTTATCTGAAATTGCCTTATCTGATGTTTTTTAGCTAC
This sequence comes from Gallinago jamesoni, assembly GCA_025769975.1. Classification (NCBI taxonomy): domain Eukaryota; kingdom Metazoa; phylum Chordata; class Aves; order Charadriiformes; family Scolopacidae; genus Gallinago; species Gallinago jamesoni. Next base: position 2,471,710 of record JAOQGH010000019.1, on the reverse strand, counting down.
CTCTGAACTTTCTCAATAAATCCTACAAAATCTTCTTCTTTCCTGGTAAGTCACAGGACTCTCTCTTTAGCGTGGAATAAGATGAACTGGTCATAACAAGCAGAAATTAAAACAGCCAGGCAAAATCCTACAAAACAAGAAAGAAGCAAAAGCCTCTTCAGGGGCATGGTCTCTAGCAAAGGCTCCAGGAGTGGCAGGAGTTAACTAACACGATCAGGTAAGATATAATTGAGATATAATTGAGAAAGCACTGCTACACCCCTTGAAAAAAATACAAAATCTTCCTCCAAGAGTAGCAGCTGTTAAAAAGCACCATCATTAGAATGTAAAAGTAATCTCTGAATTATGGTTTTGGCCACGTAAACCACCGGAAGAACAGTTTCAACAACTATCCCCTCTTCAGATTCCATCTGCTCTAACTGTTCAAAGGTTGTAGAATAGCATATGACTTGAAAGAGAAATAAAAAAAGCATTTAGATCAATTATAGGACATGCTGGCATGCAAGAAGGATGTGGTTCGCTGCGGGAGATGACTGTTCTGCAGTGAAGTGGGAAGAAAGGAGAGGAATCACGTCCCATGCCTGGGACAACGCTGCTCTGCTGCAAGGAAGACAAGGGCATGGCATCCCACGAAAGGGGCACCAACAAGTCACATTCACGAACATGAATCCTGCTCAGGCAGGAGGTGACACGTGACAGGCAAATGGCATTTGCTGCCTAAACTGCTTTTGAGTGTCCCATAAGAATATGCAGGAAGCTAGTGGAAAGGGGCTCGTTACTTAATCTGCTGATAGCCACAACAACTGACTCCTTATAGTCAAAGTCAAACCCCTAAGGAGTTTGTAGCGCAAGGCAAAAAACCCCCACGAATCAGAGTATCTGCAGACCAAAAGACAAATTACACCAAGATCCCAGAGCTACACAAAGCTTAAAGATACTTTGAATTGACGTTAAAAACCCACTAGATTTGAAACTAGTATCATGCAAACACTTCCCTTCCTAAATTGACTAACCAGCTTTGCATCTCTGTTGGGTTTTGAACGCGTATCGGTCACAGTCCTCTCGCGTGATGTTGTGCTTTGCAGCCAGATTTTCAGCTGTGATGGCCATCGGGATTTTAACGTGCGTGTCTGTCAGAGCCGCCCACAACGTGTCTTCCAACTGCATGGAACATTACGAAAAGAAAATGATAAAGCCCAGCAGTATTAACATTTATTCCTGACAGCTGCTAATTAGTCAGCAGTCTCTTAGAAACCAATGTCTCTGTAACATTAACTCAGGCTACCTACAGATATTTGATTTAAATTAGAACAAACACAGTGCAAGTTCTTGTGTGTTATTTTAATTAAACTTACATTGTGCTTTAGTGTGGGTTTTTTCCACTTATATGTGGCCCTGAAAGGTTTGGGGAAAGCCTATGATTCGTAGCATTTCAGTGTATTTCACTGCTGCATGAATTATTTATTAGAGACTTACAAGAAAACACACCTGTCTTCCTGGTCAAAACATCTCAGGGGAGAAAACACCCAGGTCTAACTTCATTTAACCTGATAAAGGCCACCCCAGTCAGTCCAGGTGGGGTTTGTCACCTCTCTGTCACCAGTAAAGTTCTGCCAGATAAATCACTCATTCACCAGCAACCGTGTAATTCAATTATCCAAACGATAAGAACTCAGCAGCACCTACGGAGACTCATTGTCATCAGCAACCTGGGGAAGGTGTTCACTGTAGGAACTGAGGTTTTGTCACGGTGTCACCCAAAATTCACAGAGCAGTCAAGCATCCTTCATATTCACCATCATCATAACAGAAAAACAGCATAAAAAAGGGCTGAAACACTGAAACATCCCAATTTAGCATTTTGACGTCAGTTACGACCCACTGAGTAAACAGTAATTGTCACAGCAGAAGTGGGTCCGGCTGCAAATTTCCCCACAGGATTCACTAAGGATTTATCTTTAGAAGAAAATGTAAAAATAACTAATCTGTCAATGGATTTAACTTAACAGTTTTGGAAAAGCTACACAACTGAACCTACTGTTTTGATGATGTCTGAATACCGAACAAATGCTCTGAACAGCTAAATCAGAATCTCATCTCCAATACTTCCATTTGAAAGGATACAGTGTCTGTGGGCCAAATACTCTACATTACTCTGTAAACATTACTTTATTCAGAGGAAAAAAAAAGAAAAAGTAAAAAAACCAGAGTACTAGACCTTGAGTTCTGCTCCTAATCTGGTTCCAAACCGAATGTTTCGGACCGCATAAGGAGCTTGGCTCATGTTTTCAGCTCCACCGCACAGAACGATTTCTGACTCGTTAAGGCAAATTTCCTGTTAAAAGAAAATCAAAACAGATCGAGGATTTAGTTTGCTGCTTTTGTAAAACAGTAACAGCTGTTTCAGAAAAAGCTCTCATCACCTACAAAAAGCCTCATGCGGAGAATGTATTCATGCTTAGCTGTGTGTATTATTTATGCCAGGTTTACCCTTTTTGATAAAATTGGGGTCTGTCTCTTTCGTTACGTGTTCCTTCTTCCTCCTTTCAGCCAGGAATGATTATGTCAATGAGGGAAAGGAGAATATGGGTGCACACAGATGACAGGGCTGATGAACAAAGCCATTAAACATCCACGTGCTGGTGTGGTTAGGTTCAGGGATGGTTGAGGGCTTTATTTTCTGAGCTCCCAATATTCTCAAAACGAACGCAAGTTAAACCTCAAAGCCTTGTGATTCTAAAAATAAAATGGAAAATCATTTTAGAAAACATCAGCCAGGTAAGCTGCCAAAAGAAACTCCTAAAACGCATTAATTCATCCTTGGCAAAGTGCACAGAACCTGAAAGGCCTAATTACTAAATGCACCATCAGAACACTCAAAAATTCTGCTTCCTTAAAATGATTCACCCAGTTGGAAAGTTAAGGTTATTTGTGTACCGGAATGGAAGCAGATGAAATTATCTTGATGTTCATTTAAGATGACTAGTTAATAATTAGCATGACTGATTTGTAGTAACACGTGCTGAGATGCTTCCTATCATTACCAAAAACTCCCTGTGCATTTAAGCAGCTCGGAATAGAAGCTGCAGCTTTGGGTTTTTTGCCAGAGAAATACAGAAACATTAGCTGCATTGACGAAACCCCGTCTTTGGAAGAAGTTTTCCTATAGAGGATCAGATCTAAATCTAAAACAATTCGCCAGCCGATGGGAACTTTTTTGTAAAAACAAAAAAATCCTTATATTCATAAAATAGCTTTTTATTTCGTAAAGTCTAGACCACTCCTAGTCGTAGATCACTGGTCTGTATGAGCGAATGAAATAAAAATCACTCTACCTCTGTAGCACCTTAGCAGTTTTGGCCACCTACTCAAAAGAAGTTGATTTTCTTCTATTTAGAAGAAGTGACGCTATTAATTAGCTAACCCATGAGAGGGGTTTGGATCTTTGAATAAAAAGACATTTTAAAAGGTTGCTTCTTACACGGCTAGATGAGAATATGAACAATGATCAGAAGATTAAAGTCTCCTGCTGAGGTTCTGACACACAGTAATTCCAATTTATAGAACCACAGAATGGTTGGAGTTGGGAGGGACCTTAAAGATCATCCAGTTCCAATCCCCTGCCCTGGGCAGGAACACCTCCCACCACACCAGGTTGTTCCAAGCCCCACTCAACCTGGTCTTGAACCCCTCCAGGGAAGGGGCAGCCACAGCTTCTCTGGGCAACCTGGGCCAGGCTCTCACCACCCTCACAACAAAGAAGTTCTTCCCCACATCTCATCTC
>JAOQGH010000019.1:2446942-2458096 GCA_025769975.1 Gallinago jamesoni | reverse complement strand
CCCCTGAGGGCTGCTCCCCTCCTCTCCAAGGCAAAAGTGACCCCCTGAGGGCTGCTCCCCTCCTCTCCAAGGCAAAAGTGACCCCCTGAGGGCTGCTCCCCTCCTCTCCAAGGCAAAACTGAGCCCCTGAGGGTTGCTGCCCTCATTCCTGGGGCAATGTTACCCCCCTGAGGGCAACTCCCCTTGTTCTCGGGTAAAAATCACCCCCCTGAGGGCAGCTCCCCAACTCTCTGAAGTGAAGTGACCACCCTGAGGACATCTCCCCTCCTTCCCAGGGCAAAGTGACCCTCTGAGGGCATCTGCCCTCATTCCTGGTGTAGTTGTTCCCCGAGGGAAGCTCCCTGCCTTCTTGGGGTGAAGCCACCCCCTTAAGGGCATCTCCTTTCCTTCCCAGGGCAAGGCAACCATCCTGAGGGCATCTCCCCTCCTTCCTGAGGCAAAGTCACCCTCTGAGGGCATCTCCCGGGGCGGTCACGCCTTCCCACCCTCAACTCCTTATCTGGTGTTTTAATGGAGGTTTGTATCCTGCTCTTCTTCAAAGCCCACGCCTGGGCCCAGCACTGCCCCTATTTCCCAGCTTTCCAGCCTTTCTGGACTTGGATGGAGAAGACAGAAGACTTGGATGGCTTTCACCATGTCCCCTGTCCATTGCAATCTTCCCAGCTGTGCAGAGGGGATCCACAAAAACCAATTTTCAATGCTCTGCTGGTTAAAAATGCATGTTGAGGTACAGTTGCTGTATGTGAAACCTTTAGTGGAACTATTCAGACTGCCTGGCAGGAGATGGGAGGATCACTACAGTAATCAGCCCAAAATTTTTATTTCATGTACAAATTAAAGTTGCCATATGTCTTCACTGAGGCAATTTTAATTTGCATAAATTTTCCAGAAGAAAAAAAAGTTTTCCTGTGAACCATCTCATTTTTGATTCAAATCTTTCGATTGCTTTCCCTGCATCTATAGGTTCAGCCACATGCAACTTTGTCTTTAAAAAAAAAATGAGAGGGTTTTACTATATTTTTATATATGTATTTTATATATTTACTATTTTCTCACCCTGTCATTGACTTGCACAGGAGCTGACACTGCATCTCCTCTTCTCCGTTCATTCGCAATGGCCTCCAAGGTTCCTCACTCTAATTGGTTTCTAATTAGCTCACAATATTTAAGCACCTCTGGCATTAAGTTTTAACTTCTGAACCTTTCAGAAGTCCTAAGTGAAAGCTTTCAGACTGTTTGTGTTTGTAAAATCAGCGATAATGTGTAAATAGAAATGTTTCAAGTACACAGAAGTACTGAAAGGTGTATTTTTACATTCCCAGTTTGGACCAAAAGTCACAATTTTTTCAAAAGTGTTTATTTCACAAATTTCTTTATCCCCAGCTGAATATTACAGTGACTATTACAAGCATATTTTTTTGTTTTCTATAAACAAAGGTGTAGATTACAGATTTGTTCTAAATGGAAAAATATTTTATAAGCAGTAGTATTTCATCTATAGTATTCACTCCTGTATATCATTCAACTTTTTCGAGAGCAGCTATACCTTCTGCTTGTTAGGGTAATAAGACTTCCCAATTCCCCCCCAGAAAAAAACGCCAAAAATAAACAAAATAAACATTGCCCTGTAGCAGCACTTTTTTTTACTTTTTTTTTTTTCCCCCCGATAATTCGGTGTGGGTTTTTCTTCTAATTTCAACTTAATTTGAAAGTCTTTGTCCACTAGCATTTACATTTTGAAATAAATCGTATACTCACTGGGGAATACATCCTCTGGGTTGTTTTACTTAACATCTACCTTGCTAGAATTTTACGTCAGGAAAAAAAAATTGCAAATCAATTTATGACTGCAATATTTATCTGAATCAATGAAGTTGGAGGGAAAAGGTAGGTCATGCAATTCATTTTAATTCAGTTGTATGTATATGCAAGAGCAAAATGTTAATTTTTCAGTTAAATGTGGTCTGAAATATTAAGTTTGAACAGGTCTTGTTCATTTACTGTAGAAAATGGAGGAAATGTTGTTTCAAGTGCAGCTTTTTCACTTGTATCTTTTGCAAATCGCACAAGGGGAGGGTCATGATGTTGCAAAGACTTTAGGTGGTGGCGTGATTTCAGTGCTTAAGGAGAGATAACCACTCCCTATCGCTTCAAATCTGCCAGGTGCCCACCTTTTGCTACTGTTTCACCCATAAAACAAGCCCTTTTAGATACAGTGGAACAAATCATATGAGCAACAAATGTTTATGGCTTAAGATTGCATAAATTCAGTCTTGAACAGTCAACTACTATACAACCAACCAAAAGATGAGCAACCTCAGCTACAGAATGCCAATAAAAGAAGAAAAAAAGCCATTTGTTAGTGAAAATGAAGGGTATACGTTGTTTTTTAATAGCTCAGACAGCCCATACCTGAACACGCCTTTGAAGTGTTGGTTTCATAGTGCTGGTTGTTTGTATGATTTAGGGGTTTTGGGGGGTTCTTTTTAAATTTTAATTATTTTTTATTATTATTATTATTCCCAATAGTGCTTTTTGGAGATACATTATACATGCAAAAATCAGCCTGGGTCCTATTTTCCTAGGAACTCCAAACTGTTTTTGCAGACTTCCTCGGAGTGAGATTTTTATAAGCAGATTTATAAATCCACAGCAACTTTTTTTTTTTTTTTTTTTGTGACAGAACAATAAAACACGTTTTAATGCTCGTTAAGTGGTTGAGAAGTCCATTACCTTAGTAACAGCAAAAGGCACACAGTGAGAAAATGCTCAACTTAATAATCATTATTTAAAAATAAAAGAGAGCTGGAAAACAGCCACCTTTCTTAAAGACGTGCTTTGTGCTAAATTTGCTTTTTAAACTAAGAAGTGTCGATCTGAGGAAAGAAAGGCATGTTTGAGCATAACAATTTAAGAAAATTAATGTTTAAAAACAAATTTTTAAAACTGCTAACAGAAAAAACCAACATATATTAAAGATATTTCATGCGGAGTCCTCTTCCAGATGGATGTTAATGGCTAAACTCCATTATGACAGATCAAGACATCCCAGTTCCTGTCTCTAGGTACTAAGAGTTGTAAAGAAAGTCTCTTTGTTGTAGGTATGAATTACGATCCTGAAAATGCCAATTTAGGGGGGAAAAGACCGTTATCCTCTAGAAGAAGAGCATTAACCACATTTTCTAATTAGCATCAGCGACAAAAATCATCATGGGAAGAGGATTCTGCAGCAACCTGTCATTTAGCCTGGACCAAAAGCGTCGGGAATTTGTACTCTGAATAATTTACATGGGAGAGAGGTAGAGACCAGAAGAGCCTGAGAGGAAAATTGCAGCTTAAGGTGAATTCTGAGAAACAGCACTGCATTAAAACCACCCAAATTATTCTGCTTTGAATTGTTTTTTAAGCCGTGGTGACTACTGTAGGGTGGAAAATGGGGCTAAGATATAATTTTTAAAAAAATTTAAATTCAGAGCATGGCAAAAAAAAAAACCCAAAAAACATCCGTTTGCAAACCTGAAAAAAAAAAAAAAAAAAAAAGAGGTAGGTACCATAAATAAAAATACCGTAGCTGAGCAAGTGACAGAAAAGCTTGAGCTTGTTGGTCAGGGACAGCAGAAGAGTGGCCTTGTCCTTACCGAACGTGAAGGGGAGGTGAAGGCACTACTGAATACACGCAGTGGGTGCAACCGCCGCGGGGCTGTGGTGTGGAGGTAGTGCTGGTACTACACAAGCCATACATCTTCTGCTATAATTAGTCGGGTGATGCTTAAGAGAAAAAGAAAACTCCCTAGGGAATGGCCTTCAGTCTGTCCTTTAAGAGTATCTTAGTTTAAGATACTTCCCATTTTAATTTTCTATTAATTTTTCTATTTTAATCCCTCTGAGCAGGCAGGGAGCCTGGTCCTAAGTTTGCTGTTTTGGGGCAGAAGCGTCGCCGCTGGGAACCCGTTGCCATCGGGATCATTGCAGAGTGTCCCTCGGCACGAGGGAACCCAGGGAGGAGAGCGGCTCCGCGGGAACTCAGAATTCAACGTGTCCGGGCAGGTACCGAGACAAAAAAAAAAATAAAAAAAATCAATGGCTGCATCTACTTGGTTAGGTCAGAGGGTTGGTTTGTTTTAATTCATTAACTAGGTAAGGAAAAAAAATCCTAACGGAATTTGAATTGATTGCAATTATTCGTTTCAGATTGTTGTAGACAAAGAGGTTGCGTTCACTCTTGGCTTACATTACTGGCACACCGTCTTACAATTTTTTTTGGTGTTAAAACATTCCATTGCTTATCCATCCCCTTTTGTTATTATTAAAGTACTCTTCATTTATCTAAGCCCTGTATTTACACGAGTGGTAAATTTTTGGGTGGCTGTTGAACCAAATATGTCGATGGATGGCTATGGCTGAGTGCAAGTAGGACTGGGGACGCGGTGGTTAAACTGGGTTGCCTTAACACATCTTACCTATGACTGAGATTCTGATAGAGGCCACGTGAGAAGTTTGAGAACCTTGATAGCCACTGCATGGAAGTTTTTAGCCTTTTAAAAGCACAGGGCAAGCCAAGAGGAGGGATGAGGATGGATGAGTCCCTTGTCCCGAGATGATTTCATTAAAAAAAACAAAACCTTTTTGAGTCACTAATGCCAATTGGGGAAGGGAAGAAAGTCCAAACCGCTGATTTATCTGAATTTCCATGAAGCGGATGTGCTGGATGGAGTGAGGAGGAGCAACGGCGTTTCTCGAACAACAGAATTAGTGACAAATTCCACGTGGTTGGAAACAAGCAGCATCCAAGCCCGTTACCTTCACCGGCGTGATAAATATGTGCTTGGCACCTTCTGCAATTTATCTTCTCAACTTACTGTCAAGAACAAGATACCTCCCATTACTAGTACACACAAAACCACCCACCTATTAGACAAACTACACGTCCTTCAAGGCAGCATAAGCGTCTCAGATTTTGTTTTTGATGTAACAGTCATTTCTTCATAGACACCTAATGAAGATCCAAGGAAGTTGTCTCCCACTCACCCTTCTTTTTTTCTCAGTGGCTTATGGAGATGAACTATGGCATCATAAAATCAAGCAGTAAAAAATAAATCCCCATTTCAAGTATCCTTACTCGCAGCTGCAAATTACCAAAAAAAAAAAAAAATCCCCTTTAGAGTTCATTTTAACATCCATTTATTACTGTGTATCGGTTCTTCCAACAACCTGTTTGGTCCATATTTAAAGAGCTCCTTAAGTGCCTTTCGTGATTTGTCTTTCTTTGCTGGAGGTCTCTGGGTAGGAGAGGGTGGGCTTAATTACACTTCCTTCAGACTTTATTGAGAAATTCCAAATGGAGAGAAGCAGGGAGATGAATCGAGTCCATGGTTATGGAGGATGGGTTGAAGGGGAACAAAACGGGGAACATGTGCTTGAAGTCTAACAGGAGCTGTGGAGGGTCGTTCCGCTCCTGCAAGTGCGACTGTGAGGGGTGGGAGAAGAAAACACATTTAGTATCAGTTGTTGCCTTTTCTTCGCGTTCGTCGCGTTTAACATCATCAAAAGGTTGAAAACGCAGACAATTTTAGAGATATTCCAAAAATCATTAACTATCTCCTTCGCTTTTCAGTCCTTTTCACTTACCTGGATGTCTCGTATGAAAGCTACTGTCACACGCTCTTCAAACTCATTCACAGGAGTGTACAGATTGAGTATCTTTACAATCTGTTGAAAAACAAAACAGGGTTAGACAGTCAAGAGAAGCCAAATTTTTCCAGAATACAAAGCAGCACTAACAGTTTGTCTTGACATGACCCTAACAAGTCTCCTGTGACACTACGGAGAAGCAGAAGTAGCCCAAGTATCCTCCTAGCGTTCCTTTGCCTGCTGCAAGGGATGGTGAGGCCTCTATGGACCTGTCGAAGTCACTTCTTACAGCGACGTTTGTAAATTGGGAACACAGGGATTCGGCTCGGTTGGAACATGGGTGACCACTTCCCAGTACTCCTGATGTCACCTCTGCGACGCTTCTCATGCTACCTCAGCTCCTGCTCCTCCCCTATCACCCCCTTCCAAGGACACGTTCTAGATGGAGATACAGGAGAAATGACCCCCAAGAATCACTGGAGATTGCTCACACCTCTCTCTTCTCCCTTCCTACCACATTATCAAACAAAGGCCAGGCAATCCAGCAGCAAAGCTGAATGAACTCCAGTCCTCCTGGAATAGAGTCTCAAAGTTTAAGGTTGGATCCAGCCAGCCTGGATGGGCAATTCTCAACCTCCTGACCCAAATCTGAGTCCTCGCTGGGCATCCTGCAGACCTAGACAATCAGTGGTCTTAAAATCCCAAGTGTCTGACCTATTCCATGAACTCCTCGGGGCTGGGTTTCACCTTGGAAGGTTTCTTTCTCACTCCTTTAACTATCAGAACCCTCTGGCGTAAATCTCTGCCCTGCTCCCCACCTGCTGCGTGGTGAGGGACGTGCACAAGGAGCAGATGGCTTCGGCGTCTTCCGAGGTTTTCTTCTTCAGCTGCAGGAGCTGCGCCGCCTGGATCAAGGGCTCCAAGGTTTGCGCTGCTCCGCTCTGCTGCAGGTTCTTCCCGCGCAGCCACTCCTCCAGCTGGCTTATGTTAAACCTGGGCAAGCAGGCGAGATAAGACGTGAGCCGGGAGCCGAGAGGTACGACGTAGCATCTCGAAAAAACCTCTAAGGAGACTCAAATGTTTTCGTGACACTCGTGGCAAGAGACAACCGGACCAAAGCTTAATACTCAACAACCCAAAGCAAAACTTATACTCGACGTACCTTACAAACAGAAGAGCCACGTCAGAGCTGAAGGGCACAAGGGATGTGCTTTTCTACAGCATTCAGTTACGTTCCAAGTTTCAAGTCAATTAAAATTAAGCTTTTACATGCTAACAAAATCCTGCAAGGTACCTAAGTACCTTTGAAAATACCTACCCAAGAAATGCCTTTGCCTGTGCCCGCTCCCAGGCTCAAGGGGAACAGGCAAAGGATCCACCATGGGAAGGGGAGAGGGTAATAAAAGAAAGTTTAAATCATTTACACTGAGAAATTGATAGATTTGTGCCAGGGCTGAGAAATATTCACAGTCCCTTCCTGGCAGGTTTGCACTAGGTGTCCTTTCTAATTTCAGTCCTTATTAGAACACTGTGCTAAGGCAGCGATGGGATTAGAGAGAAAAGAAATATTTTATGCTGAGGTTGGTGACACACTGGCCCAGGTTGCCCAGAGAAGCTGTGGCTGCCCCATCCCATTCAAGGCCAGGTTGGACAGGGCTTTGAGCAACCTGGTCTGGTGGGAGGTGTCCCTGCCTATGGCAGGGCGTTGGAACTGGATGGTCTTTAAGGTCCCTTCCAACTCAAGCCCTTCTATGATTCTATGACAGGTACATCACTTCCCCAAGCCCATGTCCTACCTCAGCTGCATCCCCGTGCTCCACGAGCAGACATCCTTCCTCAACAGGAGGTTGTTTAGGGCCACCGCATTGATCATGTAGAAGAGCTGCTTGAAGACCTGCTGTATGATCTCCGGGTCCAGGCCCTGGTCACACATGATGCTGTGGAAAGCATTCAATTGCCGAATGATCGCCTCCAAGCTGAAGGAGCTGTTGCCATCTGCCATGCTGGAGGGTTGATTCCTGTAGCCCATTGGTTTGACACCAGAAAGCCTTTGGATGCTCTCATTTTCCAACATCGCAGACACTGAAAAAGGAAGAAAAATGAGCTAAAAAGAAAACCTTGAATCCACCTGTTGGTGATGGGAGGTAAGAAATGCTCCTTTATGGGCAGCCACAAACAGCAGCAGCGTCAAAGTGATGCGATGTGATGCATGTTGGAAGGTCTGAAAAGGAGGACAGATCCATGAATTGCTGGGTTATTGTGATAATATGAAATAGTGGGTGTGTGAGATCACACTATTTTCCCCGCTCGTCGTCACTACACAGAAATCACTCGCCGTCCTGCAGAAACTGGGAACACCTCTCCTTTGAGCTGCAATCAATTCTCCATCTATACCCACCGCAGAGCCTGAGATTCCGCAGTTCGAGTGATTAATTGGCTCGAAGGATGGGGAGAAATGAAGACAGAATAGAAGTAATAAAATTCTTACAGCCTGATGAACTGACAGAGGAACAGAACAACCTTTTTCAAGGAGGAGGAGGTACCTGCAGCGGTGGTAGGAGGTGACGCTGTTGGATACAGCCAGAATTTGTGCAATGACATTTGGAGGGCAAAGAGAAACAGCCCCAGAGATAGAGGAGTGCAGGCTGGGAGCTCAAAGAAAATACCAGCAGCTTAAAAATAGGAAGCTCTGAGAAAATTAAGCTCTGAGCCCCTCAATTAGCTTAGGAAGAAGGACAGATTTAGCTGAGAAAGTAACTTTCTCACACTGACTCACCCTTGCAATACAAGGTCTTTATTAATCTCTTTTTCCTCTTCCCAATTCACTCCTCCCTCGTAATGCGCATTTTCAGCCATAAAAAGCTTAACCATGAACCTGAGCTGGAGGGGTACACTGTTCTACGGACCCACCAGCACCTCCTCACCTCTGTCACTACCTTCCCAACAGAAAGGAAGGAGATATCTTCTATCATGGGTGGGTATTCCTCCCCCTCTGCTCCGCCCTGGGGAGGCCCCAGCTGGAACACTGGGTCCAGTTGTGGGCTCCCCCATTCTACAAGGACAGGGAAGTGCTGGAGAGGGGACAGCAGAGGGCTACAAAGATGATCAAGGGACTGGAACATCTCTCTGATGAGGAAAGGTGAGGGACTTGGATCTTTTGAGTCTGGAGAAGACTGAGGGGGAAACTGATCAAGGCCTGTAAATCCCTCAAGGGTGGGTGTCAGGAGGATGGGGCCAGGCTTTTTTCAGTGGTGCCCAGGGACAGGACAAGAGGAAATGGGCACAAACTGGAATATAAGAAGCTCCATCTCAACATGAGGAGGAACTTCTTTACTGTGAGAGTGGTAGAGCACTGGAACAGGCTGCCCAGAGAGGTGGTGGAGTTTCCTTCTCTGGAGACACTCAGACCCCTCCTGGACATGTTCCTGTGCAACCTGCTCTGGGTGGACCTTCTTTGTCAGGGGGTTGGACTAGATGATCTCCAGAGGTGCCTTCCAACCCCATAGCATTCTGGGATTCTGTGACCTGCTCCAAACCAAGAGGCTTTTGGCAAAATACTCCTATCAACTACAGGCTTCTCTTTTGGGGAGAAGTTACGCTTAACACTGTACAAAGGTCTGAAAAACAGTCAGAGGAGATAAATACAGAAAAAAAGCAAACAAAGAAACCCTCCTAAAAGCTCACGTGCTGCGAACTTACCGATCATGGGTTGGAGTACGCCCTCTGCTATCTTAATGAGCTGCTGGTAGATCTGGATGGAGAGGTGGCTCAGCACCTGGCGGTACTCGGTCAAGTCAAAGTTCTTCAGACAGTGCTCGTTCTGCTTCGGCGTGTTTTGCGTCATGAAACCCTGCACAGGAAGAGATGAAAACACTTGGTTTCGTTATTCCACCTATTTATAGTCAGGTAAAATCACTGTATTAAAAAATAAATAAATTAGAATACAATATATCCAAAGTAGATTTTGAAATTCTATTATGGAAGAAGAACCAGATGCATAAATCGCCTTTGATTCATTTAGCCATTTGTTCATAAATTATTACCGGGGGCTGCTTTTGGAAAAAAAAAAGCGTCGTTAAGCAACAAGGTTTTTCATTTTAGCTTTAGCAAGGAGCAACATTTGTACTAATTGCAATATATTTGAACTAGAAAATGACATTTCAGTCCCTGAGATTTTTTAGCTATTTGTTCATCCCAGTGAGTTGCAATTATTTATGGAAAACAAATATTTTGAGAGTAAAATATTAGAAAATGAAAAAAAAAATGATAACCACATGCTATTTATTTTATTAATTTTATTTTTTTTACAACCTTTTAAAGAGATCTGGAGTTCAGAAAGCTCTCCAAGGAACTGTATTTATTCCCTGCCTTTTGCTGAGGCAGCAGCTGGTCTCTGATGCTGCAAAATGGATGCTGTAAGGCCTGACTTTGCTGGAAATGATCTAACTTAATTTTGTAATTAACACGGCCGCTTTAATTGCCTCTTCATATGTTCTTACCAATTTGGTGTCAAAATGAGGACTAGCACATTTTTTTGGGGTGTTTGCTCACCAGCAAAATGCAAAAGCCACAAAATGTACAATTTGAGTCGACTTCAGAATTTGTCATTTTTTTCCCTGACTACTAAAAAAGTCTCACGCTCCTTGCGCCGCAAGACTGCGTTTCATTTGGGATTTTATTTTAAACCCACTCTCTTCAAAATAGCTTGATTTTCAAACTCAAGAGAACAGTATTTTGGAAGCTGCTCAGAACGATTAGAATGATTTTTTTTCTCCCCTCTTTTTTTTTCTTTTGTCACCCAATTATCAACTGAATTTGAAAACAGCTGTTTCATTTAACACAACAAATTGTGGCAAAGAATGTGAAATTTAAGTTTGGAGGTTTCTTGGTTTTTTTTTTATCCTGCTGGTTTTCTGGGGAGGACTGCCATGGGGACTGGCTTCGGGGCAGGTAAGGCTGCGCTGGGGTAGGGATCTGTAGCAAAAAAGGCCGACGAGAAGCTCTTTTTTGGGGCTGTTTTTTTTGAAGCCGGGACAAGGCCTCTGCTTGTCCTGGGGGCTGTCAGCTGGGGGGCGGTGCTGCTGAGTGGAGCCACCACCACCCTCGGTTTATCCAACCCCCAGGAGATAAAAGGCCTCAGGGAGGCCTAGTCCCTGCCCACAGAGCGAGCAACCAGAGCTGGTGTGTCTACCGGGTGGGCCCTGCACCTCTGCTGGCCTACAAGGTAAGGTCAGTGGCTCCCGGGGACTCAGCTATGGTCTATAAGTCTATGGGGCCGGATGGGATTCACCCAAAGGTTCTCAGGGAGCTGGCAGAAGAGCTCACCAAGCCTCTCTCCATTATCTATCAACAATCCTGGTCAACAGGAGACGTGCCCGATGACTGGAGGGTGGCCAACGTGATGCCCATCTACAAAGAAAGGCCAGAAAGAGGATCCTGGAAACTCCAGGCCTGTCAGCCTGACCTCGGTACCGGGAAAGATCATGGAGAGGATCATCCTGAGTGAGCTCTCAAGGCAAGTGC
>JAOQGH010000019.1:2427182-2441569 GCA_025769975.1 Gallinago jamesoni | reverse complement strand
ACTGTAAAGAATTTCTTCCTAATATCTAATCTAAATCTCCCCTCTTCCAGTTTAAAACCGTTGCCCCTTGTCCTGTCGCTGCACTTCCTCGTAAACAGCCCCTCTCCAGCTCTTCTGTAGCTCCCTTCAGACATTGATAGGCTGCTATGAGGTCTCCCTCAAGATCTCTGCTTGGGTCACGGCGCTGACAGCAATGAAAACAAAAAGGTTTCTTTAATATCCTCCGAACCCAGCATCAGACCACCGCCTCCAGCAAGCCTTCACCCTCCATCCTCACTTCGTAGACCCTCTTCCAGATTTACCACATTAACAAGCTAAAGCCACAGTATTGGAGCTCTACTCGCTCCCAGGCAGCCTAAGCATGACCCAAATTGCTTCGTTTGGACTTCCCATTCCCTGCTGTCACGTCAACGATGCGCTCAGCGCTAGTTCAGTGCCAGAACGAGCAAAGACTTACTTTAGTAGGAAAAAAAAGGAGAAGAACATGTAATTCCCCAAGACTGGCCAAAGAAGAGAAACCAGAGGGCCTTTCCCCCACCCCACCAACAGCCCAGTCACCTTCAAAATCTTGGACCTTCTTCATGTAAATCTTCAGCTGCTTCTTCAGTTTCTTTTCATTCTTTTCCAACTTCTCCAGCAGTTCTTTAAGATCCTAAAAAACAAGATGCATTGGGTTAAAAAAAAAAAACCAACAGAAACCAAACAAAGCACAAAACAACCCAAACCCAACTGATCTGGGGTGAGTTTGAGGTTGGAGTCACTCGGTAGTCTCCGAGTGCAGTCACACCATTACTGCAGGGTGTGAGCATCTTGGTCCAAGAAGAGCCAATGTCCATCACTGCTGAGAATGTGGATGTTGTGTCCCTGCTTTTTCCAGAAGTAGGCGATACTCACAAACCCCCAAAGCGTTTTAGTGCTGGCTGTTAATCACATTTCATAATCATATTTCCTCATAATCGTGTTATTTAGGTGCTAAAGCTGCTGAGAAAGGCCAGGAGACCTCACCTGAACTTAGGGAGGGACCAGTCTTCACTCCAGACCTTGCAACACAGACACAGGACTTGAAAAGGGGAAAACTGATGATCGGCCAGGACAACATTTTGGAGTGGGAACTGCCCCCCAAATTCCAAAAAAAAATGCAGTTAAAAGAATTGTGTTGTCTTTGTGCATAATTATGGAATATGGGGTACCCAGCAACTTCAGAGATCTCATTCCACAGGCAGTGCCACAAAGTAGGTAGGCTTAAATAACACTTAAAAAAATAAAGTACCTAGAGAGTCACAAGGATCATAAAGCCACTGAACAACAGTTCAAGGCCAAGTACCAACGCTCCCAAATGCACCAGTGGGAGATGCTGAAGGACACTCTCAGGGAGCAGAGCCATAGGATGAGGGGGAAGGGTTTGACACTGAAAGAGGGGAGATGGAGATGAGATCTGGGGAGGAACTTCTTTGGTGTGAGGGTGGTGAGAGCCTGGCCCAGGTTGCCCAGAGAAGCTGTGGCTGCCCCATCCCTGGAGGGGTTCAAGGCCAGGTTGGAGGGGGCTTTGAGCAACCTGGTCTGGTGGGAGGTGTATGGGGGGTGGAAGTGGATGGTCTTTAAAAGTCCCTTCCAACCCAAACCATTCCATGATCTTGCAGAGAATTTAGGAGGGGTGGAAGAGACTCAAGTGCTTTCTCTTTCCTTTCAAAATTTTTTATCTCATTTCTCCCAACCTGAGTTTCTTTTCCTCTTCCCTGGGCAGGGTTTTCAGGGCAGCCTCTTACCAGATTTTCATTGGTGAGACGAGTAATTTCTTGCTGAAGCCCAAACTCCACCTGAGCCTCTGGAGACAGCTGCAGGGTCTGCAGGAAAGCCTGCTGTTGCTTCTCCATCTCTTCTTTCATCGCATCTACCTCGTTCTTCAGAGCTTCTACCTCCTCCTCGTGCTTTCTTCTCTCCTCCTGAAGCTGGGCTTCCAGCAACCTGAGAAAAGGACCATATCTGTGATCAGGAGCAGCCTGTGATTTCAGCCTGTTTGAGTTTAGATCCTTCCAAGTCAGCCAACTCGGGAGATGCTGGGGACATTGACTGGGAACATCATGCCAAGGGGTGCTACAGCTGTTATTGCCCCATTAGTCTGTCATTTGCTATATTGCAGGCTAAATACTTTTGAAATTAGAGACACAAGATGAAAAATTTGGTTTTTCTTTTATTTAAAAGGGACGGGAAAAAATATACTCAAGAGCTCTTTTTTTTATTTTTCCAAATTTGGGTTTCTTCACTCTTCCCATTAACAAAAAGCAAATGCACGCCAAGAAAGCAATGCAGATCCCGTGGGATTTTTCACAAGCTCAAGCTTGAAGAGCACTCGTTCTGGTGCTCATCCCCTTTCAAACATCAGTTCTCACTCTTGAAAACCAAACTGGTATGTCTTGCAAACGGCGCTGTTCAGTTGGAGCGTCACGAGCTTCACTTGCTACTGCTGGGAGTTTCGAGAAAAGCAGAAGCTGCAACCCCTCGTTCCTTCTAGCTGTTTGTAGAGCTGCTATCTGCCTTGGCTTAAAAAATAAGTCTATTTAGTTATATCTTACTTTTCATTCATAAACTACCTGCAGAAAACTACGCACAGGGCAATTTTCTGTCACCTCGATCACTTCCAGCTTTTATCATTGCTGCTGACTCCACCAGGACGCTTCAGTAGAAGAAAAAAGACTCATTTCCTTGTTCTCCATGACATACAAATAGTAACGTCATGGCACACAGAGGACACACAGAAGTCACCAAAACCAGCCCTTCTCCCACTTTCAGGTGGGTACCCAACTTTTTCCTCTAAAATTTTGTCCTGCCACCCTCTCCTACCCTCTTCTTTAGATAAGAAGTTCCATCTCAACATGAGGAGGAACTTCTTTCCTGTGAGGGTGGCAGAGCCTTGGCAGAGGCTGCCCAGAGGAGGTGGTGGAGTCTCCTTCTCTGGAGACACTCAGACCCCATCTGGACATGTTCCTGTGGGACCTGCTCTGGGTGGCCTTGCTTTGTCAGGGGGTTGGACTAGATGATCTCCAGAGGTCTCTTCCAACCCCATAGCATTCTGTGATTATCCCCTACCCCCCAAGTCTCCTTCCAGCCTCGCCCTGAGCCTGTGCACAAGGACCACCCTGGGGAGAAACGTTGAGTTAAAGGGTAAGGCATTTATTTAGCGCATTACTCAGCCATTTGCTAAACAAGAATGCCTTCCAGTGGAAGAAAATTAATCATTGAGAGGTTAACTGCCCTCGTGTTCAACCTGCCCTCTTCTAAATGGACATCTCCCTGTTAGTCCACCAGCTCTCTCTCAGGAAGACTGAAATAAGTGCTGTGTCCAGCTCTGGGGCCACCAACAGCAGAAGGACACGGACCTGTTGGAGCGGGGCCAGAGGAGGCCACAGGGATGATCCGAGGGCTGGAGCCCCTCTGCTGTGAGGGCAGGCTGAGAGAATTGGGGGGTTCAGCCTGAAGAAGAAAAGGCCTCGGGGAGGCCTTAGAGCCCCTTCCAGTCCCTCAAGGGGCTCCAGGAAAGCTGGGGTCTGGGACTCTTGGTCATGGGGAGGGGAGCCATAGGACAAGGGGGGATGGTTTGACACTGAAAGAGGGGAGATTGAGATGAGATGTGGGGAAGAACTTCTTTGGTGTGAGGGTGGTGAGAGCCTGGCCCAGGTTGCCCAGAGAAGCTGTGGCTGCCCCATCCCTGGAGGGCTTCAAGGCCAGGTTGGAGGGGGCTTGGAGCAACGTGGTCTGGTGGGATGTGCCCGGGGCAGGGGGTTGGAACGAGATGCTTTTTAAGGTTCCTTCCAACCCAGACCATTCTATGATTCTGTGACTCCAGAAAGGATGAGGACTCTGAGGAACAGGCATCAATCCAGGAATGGGCATCAATACTGTAAAGTATTAGTCCCAGACTCCACAGGTTGATGGTAGCAAAGAGGAAGAACAACCCCAGGAGACAGCCAAGCCACAAGAGCCTTGCTCATGAATGCTCTGTGGGACAGAGCCAGGGACAGCCACACTCCCATCTCAGGGGCTTCAGCTCCTCTGGCACCGGATGGAAACGGCATTCCTCAAAGATGAGGAAGACTCTGGTGTCCATAGCTTAGCATTTACCCAGGACATGCACAGACACGGAGCTGGGCCAGTGGGGAAAAAGCTCCAACCACTGGGAAAATCATGGAGATTCACGTTTATGAAGCGTTTCCCTACAGGAACAATTAAGCATGGTTTTTAATTAAGCACTCCTCCTCCTCCAAACTTGGGTTCCTATGTTGCCTCGTAACCACCCTGCAGGAGCACACAGAGTGATTAACAACTAGTTATCAGCTCTTTCAAGCACCAAGTTGAACCAGAAGAAGAATCCAGGAGACCACCTTGCTTTGATCTCCATTTGTGTCTCTAGAAGCTCATCATCTTGGAGGTAAGATCCTTACAGAATCACCGGCAGCCCCAGGAAATAACGGAGGTCGCAGGTACTGCCCTGGTGTGTCCCGCTGGGAGGATTTTTGCCCACCAGACCAGGAACTGGGGACATCTGTGGAAGGATGGCACCACCACGCGCCTTCCTTCCTCTTACCTATAGGCAACGCACGGACAGGAGCGCACAATCCCCGGGGAGCAGGCAAAGCAGGCAGCAGGGCAATACGAGCACAGGGGCTCCGCTTCCAAAAGCCAAGGAGTGGGAGAAAACAGTTCAGGGAGGTTCTATATCTTAGTGCAATTCAGGAAAAAACATCCAAAGTGGGTTTTTTTGGGGGGGGCTTCCTGGACATTACGCCTTCCCAACATCTTCATCACACAATTTCCCATTAACGTAACATAATTCTCACCGAATCACTGCTTGCGCATTAGTGACAACAGCCACCATCAGCCATCCCCAATTAGAATCCTAACAACCCCTCCGAAAATTAGAGGAGGGTCAGAATTCCTCCCGTTTGGATATCCCACCTCCAGCTTCTCCCAGAGAAGACAATAGGTCCCACAGAGGACAGGACAAGAGCAGAGGAAGAGAAAGGAACAAAAGGGGAAGCGAAAGGGAGAGAAGGGGAAAAGCAGTGGCAGGGTGGGGGGGAGGGGGGGAGGAGAAAAAGGGAAAGTGGTTGACCTGGCAACTTGCTTTAAACCTTGATAAGCCAAGCCGAGCTCTCCATCTTCATTGAGATACCCCCAGTCCTCAGTCTTGCTAGAAATAAAGGACAGCAAAAGGAAACAAGAGGATAGAGAAAGACAAAAGGTCAATTGCAATAGAAGGGGAAAAGGTGAAGAACCCTTAATAATATATTAATTTTTTATTTATTTATTTAAAGCACACCTTCATTACATTGTATTTCCTTTTCCGCCTCGGGCGGCCCTTTCCTCCCTGGCCCACCATGGTTGACACGGGAACCCAGTGTCCTCCAGGTCCAAAGGGACCATCGGAGATCGCCCAGTCCAACTTCCTGGGAGGTCACCATTGTTCCTGAGATGTCACTGTTTTTTTTTTACCAAAAAGCCCAACTTCTGGAAGTCAGACTCATGGTTTCATTTCTTTATGGCTAAACATTTTCCCATTTGATGGCAAGCCCACACCACACCAATTAGCTGAAATACTCATTAAGACCTTATGCTTAGAAACCAGGGAAGAGAAACAAGGACCAAGAGTTGGATAAACGAGAGAGAAGGCAAGACAAAGGGTAAGGAATAGGTGTCTGAACACAGAGAGGGGGGAAACGAAAGGCGGAGAGCGATCCTCAGGAGCTCCCAACAGGCTTTCTTCCTTCCCTAACCTCCCAAAATTAACTATTTTTGAGCTGGAACAGCCCACAAGGACTTCCAACCCCATGCAAACATAACCCGACCTCACTGTTTATTGCCTACAGACGGCTCGGAACAGCTCACTCCTCTTTCAAACCTTCTGCGCTCTGGCACGTCTCACTAATAAGACATTTTGATGACAATCTTCTCCATTTCCTTCCTTCTGCATCAACTTTCACCCCTCTAAAATAAATTCTCTTCTTTCTACTTCAGTCGAGGGTCTCCTCAATCATCAAAAGTCAAAACCTTTCCTCAAATCAACCTTCAGTCCAAACAACCCTTGGATATTTGTTTCCACACCCCCACATGAGATCAAGTCTCCTCCATAACCATCCAGGAAAAGTCTCATCTCACTTTAATGCTAAAAGTTTCCTTTTAACAGTTGGGGGTGTATTTTTTCAAGCTATAAAAGGCAAGAGACTCAGAGCTTTTCTCTTGGGAAATAATGATAAAAACCCAAACAAAACAACAACAACAAAAATCACTTAACGTATCATTAAACTTTCAGACATGGAGAAGAACTGAGCCAATACGCTCCCTATTTCAAAAAGAAGAGTAGCAGATTCCCTGGCAAGGAAAACTCTGCCTATTTAAGTGGAAAAGCAAAATATGCAAACTTTTTACAGCCAATTTTCACAAGGAAAGGACCGAGAACCATGGGGGCACCAGGAAAGGACTCAAGAGGTGTCTGACAGCTGCGTATACATCCCCTCAAACCCGGTATTTCTCAAAAAGCAGCAAATGTTTGGCATTAACATTTGGAAAACTCATCTGTTACGGCGGTACGTGCAAATTTAGAGGAAATCCTTATTTCTACCCACACCTGGCAGGTTTCCAAAAGGACCTGTAGACTGAGAGATCTGGGGGAAAGGTTTATTGCTCTGTTTTGGGTCGATTTGTTAGTAAGGTGGGGTGTTTTTTTGGTTCAGATATTCTTAACAGAACATGTATTTAAGCACTGAAAAGAAAGAATAAATCCGGGAAGGATCCTCACTTTTTATTACATTAACCTGGGAAATCTCACAGGACCAGCAGAGTTTTTAAGACGCATTTTCCTGTATGACCTCCTTTGAAAAGTAGTTTTTCTTTCTTCCTTTTTTTTTTAACCATACTCATTGTGGAGGAATTAGGAGGAATTTCCTCCTAAATGAGGAAAGGAGCTCAAGGGGGTGCCATTACACTGCGATAAAACCGCCCTGGGAAATAAGCGCTCGGTGCGTGTTCACCACCACTTGGAAATCGAGATTCCTTTCTCCCAGAAGTTCACATTGACCGAGACTGTAGAAGTCAATAGGGCTCTTTCTAGCTAATTAGATTAATTAGCATGCGCCACAAGAATTTCCTAAAAGGGTGGGTAAATCCTCCTCTCGAATCAGGCTGAAATGAGTTGAAAGGATGTGACTCACGGACTTATTTCTCCTTCAATCCTGATCTGGGGGGAGCAACTGGGGACCTGTGGTTGGACAAACACCTCCAGGAAAGGGAGAGAGATCCCTGCTCCAACGCCTCCCTCCCCTCCTCTGAGCAGCTCAAAGGAGGTGCACGTCCACCAAACCCCAAAGAGGTTTATTTTAGCATCTTCAGATAATTAGCATCTCTTAATGAAGAAGAAGAAGAAGAGGAAGAAGAAGAAGAAGATGAAGAAGGGGCATTTCATTTTCAAACACAGATATGCCTTGCTTTTTTTTTCTTTTTCTTTTTTTTCTTTAATTAAATGGGAAAATACTGCATGTCACAGATTAGATATGAGACAGAGTGGGAAGCAGTGATAAGAGCTGGAGAGTGGTGGGCTTAGATATGAACCCCTTCCATGTGCTGGCCTCTTCCAGCTGCAAAAGCATCCTCAAAGCTTCAGGCTTTGGGCTGCAGGTGGGAATTACCCAGTAGAAAAGACAAAAAAAAAAAGGCAATGAGCCACATAGTCTACAGAAATCACTTAGAATTTATCACAGAAGTTAATTTCAAAGACTAAGCCCCACCTGCTTTGAGCTGCCAGGTTATTACATCGAACATCATCACCCAGGTCGAGGTTTCCACCAAGATCAAACAGAAAGAAAGATCCCAAGAATTGAAACAGGGAACAAAAAAAAAACATCCCTGATTAGCTTTACGTTCAGTTATTGAAGCAGAAAATCAGCTGCAGACTAATGTGATGCTTCTCCCTTTAGCAGTTGAAAGTCAGCAGAAAAAAAAACAAACCAAAAAGAGCTGAGTTCACTGCATTTATAAGAAGTTGCTTTTAATTCAAACTTTCCCTTGACCTGGCATCAAAGGGCTTTCCCCCACCAGAGAGCAGCCACAGAGAAAGAGAACCCCTACGTGGGCAGGGTTAGCAGCACCTGGAAGATTTTCCTGCTTTCCTCGTGCTGTATTTAAAAATCCTGGATTATACAGAGCGGATACAAGGTCTACCCTCCCACCAAAATAAAGCCACGCTCCATCCCCAGCCTAAAGAAGAGTGACCCACGGGTGGAGGGTGGTTGTACCCCAGGGATCAGATACCTCGATTAGAAACCGCCCACCAGGATGAGAGGTGAAGTGAAACGGGAGAAAGAGCAGCTCTTGCTTCTTAATCCTGCTCCAGAACATCAATTCCACCGGACCAGCTTCCCGTTAAAATATTTATTGATCGAGGTTAAGAAAGAGAAAGCAGTTTTATTTCTCACGCCGACACGCTCGGGTATGGAGCTGGATTAAGTATGAATGCAAAAAAATCTGTGCTGGGGGGAGGGAACGTTAATTTATATCGATGAATACAACAACCCATGCTCCCCGAGCATTTCTTTTCATCTGTTTTATTGCCATGGACTCCAGCCCACAGTTTATAAACCAAACAAACGCGCTGGGAACTCTATAACGGGGAAGCTGGTGGTGATTAATGAGCTACTGGATAAATCACCGCAGAAAATCAGGGTGATGGAACAGAGAGCGACTGTAGTAAAAGACCCAAGTTCCAGCCAAGCTTCGTATTGGAGGTGGAAGAGAGGGATAATAAGAAACCGAGCCTGGAGACTGCAGATTTCCCTTCCCGAAACCCAAGAGGCCAAAAACCGCCCAGGGCCCGATCACATGGACTCACCTCAAAATCAAAGAGATTTATAGAGTGTGGAAAATGAGAACACTACAGCATTTTTGATGATTTCTGTGGGTGGTTCCATCCAGAACCAGATGTTAAGTCTGGAAACCAGAGCAGTGGAAGAAGGACTGGAGTCTTCCAGTAGGATGAGCGAGAGGAGGCAACAAGCAGCCCAGGATGGCCAAAGTTGGGGACCGGTGATGCACCTCAACCGGTGGGACACATGCCCTAAGAAAGCAGCAACTCTTATTTTGACTCCAAGTCCTTCACCAACACCTCAACACCTGAACCATCACCGCAAGTGCACACTGGAAAATGCAGATTAGGGAATAATTAACTCTGCGCCTGACAAGGGGATTTCACATCCCATACGAGTGCCCACGGCTCCAGGAGAAAGTTGGAAGGAAATTGGAGGAGAAAAGCTACAGAATTCATTATGTGACCAAAACCCCACACCTTGCAGCAGGAAGCACACGGAGCTCCACCGATTTATTGACAAAAAGGTGATGTTTAAATCAATCTCATCACCTGGGCAGAAATTTCATCAGCAAGTTGACTTCAGGAAAGCAAATATTCAATGGCAACTAATCGAAAAGAACAAACGCTGGTCCTCATCCAGCCAGACACGTTGCCCAGGTGAGACACCAGTGTCACGAGCATCCTGGACCCCAACAATCTCCCCTGTGGACTCCTCCAGGTCCAAGAGCTCAAGTCAAACGTGACAGTATGAGCAGCGATCAGGGGTTTAAGCTATATTTAAATACAACAATGTGGAACCCAGCCCTTCCAGCAAGCCCATCTCCATACCCACACACCAGGAGATCTCCACAGGTTCTCCTAGGGCTTTCCCAAGAAGAAAAATTGTTGCAAAGTCAGAAAATCCAGCCTGTACTAGCAGGAATCTGAGGGACACACAGCACAGACACGACGACCAAAGTTGACCACACACATACACTGAATTTTTGCACATCGCTCCGGGCGCATGGACTTCCCATCGCACCTTCTTGGCCATCCAGCTCTGAAAGCATCACAATTTTCCATATTGTGGAAATGGAGACTTTCCGAGACGGTGCTCCTTTGCTTATAGTCACACCAGTAGGAATTAAATAAAAATAGATGCAAGAATACTAATAATGGGGGTGTTGCCAGAGAATACAGCGTGTGTTCATTAGCTCAGCTGGTCACCGCGGGCTTTTGCTTCTCCGAAAACGAGAGGGGAACCGTGCTGCATTCCCAACACAGCATGAAATAAGTAACTCTTAAACATATCCCAAATCCTAGTCTGGATTCTATTTATATACCAGAAAGTTAAAATTCAATTTTATCACTTCTCTTTTGGCTTTTCTACCTGCCCAGTATCTCCTTCCCTTGGGGACACATTGCTCCAGTGACGAGGGCTCCTCACCCATAACAAGACCTGCATCGTTAGTCCCACCTGTATGGTCCTCCCTTGACCCACGGTCCAGAAGACAATACAGAAGCTGGTAACTCTCTAAAAGATGTTGTTAATTTGGGGCTGGATCTCATTTCTCACAGTTTCCAGCCCTTCCTGCTGCTGGAAAGAATTTGGGCCACACTTACCGGTTCGTCTCGCACATCCCCTGGTAGGCTTCGATGGCGTCCTCCTGATCGATGTGTTTGTCACTGTTGGGCCAGCTGGTGTTGGTGGTGATGCTTTCCTAAATTCAAGGGGCAAAACACAGCAGCTTGTCATCCTGCAACATCTCCTCTTGCCTTTCAAAGCTCCTGAGACCGAGAAACTCCCAACCATCCTTAACAGAGCTTCCTTGGGGCCTCCATCAAACTAGATCCATCAAATAAATTCTAGGAAATCATACTCTTGCAAACAGAGAGCAGCAGAGATTTGGAGATGGAAGGAGAATGCGTGAAGCTGGGAGGGAGGTAAGGGATGTGCAGGGTCTGAAATACAAACCATACCAAATCCTCGAGGAATGGTAAGGCAGTGAAATAAAAAGCTCAAGTGAGAGTTCTCAGAAAACAGGCTCTTCCATCAGAAGACACACTAAACAAAAAGCCCTCAAACAACCATGATGGGACAGGCCCTCTTCTTGCCTACATGCCAGTAGAAACACATTACAGCTGCATCAGCATGAAATGAGCAGAATCTGGTTCAAAACCTCTTTTCCCCCATCCCATTTCCTTGCAGAATAAGCCAGTTGTTACAAAACACCACCGGGAACCATCTCAGACCACCACACTGTGGTGCAGGGCTGGAGAAGTTGCTCGTTGGCGTGGGCTGGCCAGGTGTTATCAGGTCTTTGGTCAAGCACCTTCGAGCAGTACAGACCATCACGGCACATATAGTCCTGGGCTGCCTGAAATGATGTCATGAACTATGTATTACCCACAGGCAGAACTTCCTATAACCCTGCAGAACCTTCTAGAACGTCACCGCACCATCATGCCACCCAGAGCCTACCAAAGCAGATACTGCATCACTCAGGAAAGCGGTGAGAAAATCCATTACCCTCCCAATTACCATGGTTTTGCCCGTCTCTTTTTGCTGGGCTGCCTTCATGATCTGCGTCCTGAGGATGAGCACCTCCTCCTTCCGCACCTCCAGCTCCTCGTTGGCCGATTTCAGCTGGTTGAGGAGGAGGTTATAACCCTCCTGAATATCGTTGGACGAGTTGTTCTGGGTGGCTCGGTCCGCGATCGCCTTCCTCAGCTCGTTCAGTTCATTTTTCAGCTTCTTGTTCTCCGACTCCAGCTCTTGCCTCTGGAAAAGACCAAGCCACAAACCAGTTGAGATGAACCCTCTTGCGGAGCCTCGTCCTTTTCTGAGACACCTTTGAGGTAACTCAATCACCGATGATCGATTCAGGACGGGATCTGGATTCTGCTGCCAGTTGGGCCACAGGTGCTTCAGAAAAGACTTTTTTACTGTAATTAGTAGCCTGTTGCTATTTAATAACAACAGTACAGGGTGACAGAGGGGAGATTTTACTGGTTGACACTATTTTTAAACAAAAAAGCAACCCCTTAGAGAAACCAAACGTGTTTGTTCCTTCTCCATTCAACCAGGGAATCACCACAACCCTCACTTTGTTTAACTCCTCTTTAGGATTCATTAAATAAGGTAGAAGATGCCAATTTCCATCATTGACAGGCATCCCGTTAGCTGAGCTACGGCTGGCTGAATTCCCAGATTCCCACGAGGGCTTCTGTTCTCGTACATTTTGTCATTTTGTCTCCCCCAGCCCGGGTGAGATGTTTGCAGTTGGAGGATTTTCTCGCCCTGACGTCTCATCAACTGCCGGCGTTTGACGGACAAGGGCAATATTGTACGACTTTGACGCCAACTCCTTCTCCTGAATAACGATGCAAGAGCATCGGCGTGTTTGCAGAGACAACTGAAGGGCTTATTTGCTTTTGCCTGGCAGTAGAAGACAGAGGAACAAAACTCGGGCAGCTAAGACAGCCTTTATTTCAGGATTTCACCATGAAGCATTATTTGCAGGAGGTAACACCCCATTTGGCAGCTCTTCACCCGCACCCAAAACCCACCTGGGGCATCTAGTTGGGTCAAGAGCAGCTTTGCTCCTACGGATCGGGCAGGCACAGAAACACAGGGATTGGAAGAGACCTCTGGAGATCATCTAGGCCAACCCCCTGACAAAGCAGGGCCACCCAGAGCAGGTTGCACAGGAACACTTCCAGGTGGGTATGGAATATCTCCAGAGGAGGAGACTCCACCACCTCTCTGGGCAGCCTCCTCCAGGGCTCTGCCACCCTCTAAGGAAAGAAGTTTTTTTCTCATGCTAAGATGGAATTTCCCCTGTTCCAGTTTGTGCCCGTTGCCCCTTGTCCTGTCACCAGATACCCCTGAGAAGAGTCTTGCCCCATCCTCTCAACACCCACCCTTTAGATATTGCTCAGCATTGATGAGGTCCCCTCTCAGTCTTCTCTTCTCCAGGCTGAACAGCCCCAGGTCTCTCAGCCTTTCCTCAGCAGATACATGTTCCAGTTCCTTGATCATCTTTGCAGCCTCCACTGGACTCTCTCCAGCAGTTCCCTGTCCTTCTTGAACTGGGGAGGCCCACAACTGGACCCAGTGCTCCAGATGGGGCTTCCCCACGACAGAGCAGAGGGGGAGGATGACCTCCCTCCACGCTCTTCTTGATGCCCCCCAGGAGATCTTTGGCCACAAGGGCACATTTCTGGCTCATGGGCAACTTGTTGTCCACCAGGACTCCCAGGTATCTCTCTACAGAGCTGCTTTCCCGCAGGTCAGCACCCAACCTGTAACAGTGTTAGGGATTATTCCTCCCCAGGTGCAGGACCTGCTCTTGTTGAACTTCATTAGATTCCTCTCCACCCAACTCTCCAGCCTGCCCAGGTCCTTGCTATGGGTTGCACTGGGGAGCAAGGCCAGACCCCCAGGGTCCTGCTCATGGCCCAAATCCCAGTAGTCCACCCCTCTCTTTGCACCAGATGCTCCATCACCAGCTGCTTCATGGTGGCACCCAAGACTGCTCCCTCCTGTCCCCATGCACCCAGGGGACAATGCCAAAACCCAAGAGGAACATCATCCAACTATGACATGGAAAAAACAGGGATGCCTGCAAGCGAGGTGACAAAGTCTGGTGTCCGACCAGCTTGGGGTCAGCTCTTTCCTAGGGACTGACCAACCCTGTGTGGATTCTCTAGTGTCTACAACATCACAAGCTCTTCACCCCCCTCCAGATCCTCCCTCTCCCTTTTGAGCCTTTCCTCAGCTTTCTTGCACGATCCCTCTATCTTTGGGATATCTGCCTCATTATCAGCTTCGGCTGAGGCGAGCTAATGAATCCAAAAATGGCTGGGAGGGATGGGGGCAATTTATCCAATTTATCCAGTGTGTAGCCAGCACAGCTGTGTAAACCTTGTTTCCATAGGAAACGGGTGGTATAATTATCAATCCTTACAAATTATAAATAGGGTGCCTTATCACAGGAGAGGTGTGAGCAGAATAGCTGATGTGGCATCTGGACAGACTCCGAGCTGAACAAACCCCACCAGGAACGAGAGCAGAGTCAGGTACTTTAGACCATCTGTCGTTTTAAAAAAAAAAAAAAAAAAAATAAAAAGAAGAAATGTATTCCCCTCCGGCAACTCCTCCGCACCCACATGAACCACAGCTCAGCAGAGGGAGCGTGTGAGACCTCGGCTTCTTCTAGAACTGGTTTTTAAAACAAGAGTTTGAACAGCGTGTGCGCGGTGGGAAATGGATACCAGAGCGGGCTGAACTCTCCTCGGTACGTGGCCAAAGAGCCGACCCGCTCCCACGCCATTCCCATCACACTCCGGGACAGAGCGGGGGAAAGAAAGCGACTGACTGCTTCTCTGCACAAAGGGCTGTTCTCTGAGTTTTGTTATTTGTTGGATAAGACCCCTGCTTTTTCCCTTTCCCTTTCCCTTTCCCTTCCCTTTCCCTTCCCTTTCCCTTCCCTTCCCTTCCCTTCCCTTCCCTTCCCTTCCCTTCCCTTCCCTTCCCTTCCCTTCCCTTCCC
>JAOQGH010000019.1:2382559-2404801 GCA_025769975.1 Gallinago jamesoni | reverse complement strand
TCTGGGCAGCCTCTGCCAGGGCTCTGCCACCCTCAAAGTGAAGAAGTTCCTCCTCATGTTTAGGTGGAACTTCTTAAATTCAAGTTTGTACCCATTTCATCTCGTCCTATCCCTGGGCACCACTGGTTGGCTCCATTAAAACATCCAAACCGGCCACAATAACTACAGAGAATAAATAAAAAAGGCTCTTCCTACTGTTTTCTAACGCAAAGACGCTGCGTGGAGTCATACCTTGTGATAAATCCTCCTGACAAACATGCCCCGAGCAAAAGCCTGGATGGTGATGGTTGCGTTGCGGACCCTCTGGAAAGCTCGGAGGATCCGTAGCATCCGGTATTGTTTTTGGAAGATGATGGCAGCTCTCGTCCTCCTCAGGTGCTCGGCAAGCCTGCAAAGCACAGGAAAAAGGTGAGCAGTAAAACTAAACCCCTCTTTTTTTTTTATGTCATAAGAAGTTTCAAGCCGGACACAGTGAAAAATCTTTTGTCCAAAGGTAGTTTGATGGCCTTCAAGAAGGACCACCCCAGCCATAGGGCTAAGAAAAGAGCACGTCTCCGTTAAAATAATGGGAACACGAATGCAATCAGACAGCATCCATAGCACCCGGGAGCACTGGAACCAGTAATCAACCCACCTCATTATTCCTAAATGGCATTAAAACCAATTATTTCCCAGCTTTTTCCTTGGTTCGAGCTCATTACCTTCCGTAGTTGAGCCAATCAATGCCCGAGGTCGGCTCCATCGCTTCCTTAACTATAAAAAGCAAAGCATGGTAGCACGGGGTATCTCCTGACTCGGGGGGAAAATGGGCAGCAAATTGATTTGACATTTAAACTGGTGTGCACTGGTTTGGCAACATTCATGAGCAGAGCCCCGAGCGATTCACGGAGAAGTAAATAACAAGGGATGTGATCAACTCCCCACCACGTTGCTCCCTCTCTCCTCAATTTGCTGTTACACAGGTTAATAAACGCCCATAAAACCCCCATCTAATTTGATAATTAGCTTGTTTTGCTGTAATTACGATTCGTTTATTGCTCTCGGCATGAAGCATTATACAGACAGCTGATCCCCTTCTTTATTTTGTGAAAAGCACATCAAAACTAAAAGAGCCATATCAGATTGGCTTAGATATTCTCTTTGTCAAGGCAAGTGGTTTCTCATTAGGACCCACCAAACCAGAGCTTATTAAAGGGGACAAGGGATGGTCCGTTCCCAAAGAGGGAAGAAAGGAGTTATTCAGGTGCCATTCGTCCCTAGGAAACCAGCAGAAGGAAGTGAACTGGAAAATCACATTGAAGAAACGCTGCAGCAGGTGGTTTCTCCTGCTTCCAGCCCCTCTTTTAGCTCATAAATCCATCACTTGGACGTCACCAAGGCTTCCTCCTCCCCTCCTCAGAGGGATGTTTGGCTGATGCAAAGTTAAATATAGACTCCAAGGATGTAGACATGCATGGAAAGCCCATCAGAGAGGCTAAAATAATCACAGACTTCCCCTTTTTCTTCATCTACTGTGTCCAGTTGTGGGCTCCCCAGTTCAAGAAGGACAGGGAACTGCTGGAGAGGCAACAGCGGAGGCTACAAGGATGATCAAGGGTCTGGAGCATATCTCTGCTGAGGAAAGGCTGAGAGACCTGGGGATGTTCAGCTTGGAGAAGAGAAGACTGAGAGGGGACCTCCCCAATGCTGAGCAATATCTAAAGGGCAAGTGTCAACAGGATGGGGCCAGACTCTTCTCAGTGGTGCCTGGTGACAGGACAAGAGGAAACTCAGAAAATTCCATCTGAACATGAAGAGAAACTTCTTCCCTTTGAGGGTGGCAGAGCCCTGGAAGAGGCTGCCCAGAGAGCTGGTGGAGTCTCCTTCTCTGGAGACACTCAGACCCCACCTGGATGGGTTCCTGTCCAACCTGTTCTAGGTGACGCTGCTTTGCGAGGGGGTTGGACTAGATCTCCAGAGGTCCCTTCCAATCCTTATGATTCTGTGATTCCTCTTTTTGCTTGGGTCTCATTACCCTTGTCTCAAATTAAGCTGTGAGATTGGTGAGAGGGACCTGTCGCCATAAGCCAAGAGAAGGACATGAACCTCTGAGGACAAGAAAAAACTGTGCTCAGTTTTAAATCAAAGTCACCAGATGCCCCAGCTTTGCTCATTTGAGACCTTCTCATCCCTGGATTCTCCATTTTGTCAATTCCTCTCACCAAAACCCAAATAATACCAGAAATTCAGTTAGCATCTCATGTTCTTCCAAAATACAGTATGATTTAGAGGAAATCCTTGGAAGGGACATGGAACCTCTTCACCTTCTGTTGCTCCAATAATTAATAGAAATCATCATTCCCCCAGTAATCCAGAGAGAAGTGGTGACTGTTCAGGAGCTCTGTAGCACACAGGAAACATCTCATGTTGCCCAAGGGCAAGCAGAGTTAATTGGGATGCAGATTAGGGAGCTCCAATTCTGCTGATTAGGGAGCTGACTCCCTAATCTGGAGTCAGGAAGAACATTGCTGCTCCAAACCAAACAACAAAGCTAACCCACCACAGCTTCTCTAAGAGAACAAGAAGGGAAACAAAGCTGAAAGGACCCAAATCTATTCCTTATTCCCATCTGCAAATGCCTGAAGCCAGCTTGGACAGATCATAGAATGGTTTGGGTTGGAAGAGACCTTAAAGATCATCAAGTTCCAAATCAACACCTCCCACCAAAACACATTGCTCAAAACCCCATCCAACCTGTCCTTGAACCCCTCCAGGGATGAGGCAGCCACAGCTTCTCTGGGCAACCAGGGTCTCACCACTCTCACATCAAAGAATTTCTTTCTGAGATCTCACCTCAATGTCCACTTTTTTAATTTAAAACCATGACTCCTTCATCCTGTGGTTCCCCTCCCTGATCCAGAGTCCCTCCCCAGCTTTCCTGGAGCCCCTTGAGGGACCGGAAGACCAGGATGCAGGATAACAGCAGCATTTTGAGATGAATAAGGGGCACAAGGTTCCCACCTATCCCACTTCTGCTACCGGCTTCTTGCTCTCCAGTTGGACACCAAGGAGACACAAAGCTGGCCCCCGCTGAAGAGGAGAACATACCAACCATCAAAGAGCTCACTGGCCAATCCAAATGCCGTTGGCCAGAGGCAGTGCTGGAAAAAATATTAGTTCTGCAAAAGACTTTCAACTAAATATCTCAGAGTAGTTTAGTCATCGAGTTCCTGCCTGTGTTATAGCCCTGAATCAGCACCTAGAAATGAAATCAATATAGCTACGACATCAGTTTGAGGCAAAGAGTTTTGATCTCTTGCCCTCGAATAAAGGTGGGGAGAGGAGCAAGGAATAAGTAGAATCATAGAATCGTTTTGGTTGGAAGACCAAAACAGGACAAGCTTTTAGACAATCAAGTCTAAGCATCAACCCAAAACTGACAAAAACCACTACTGAACCATGTCCTTCAGCGCCATGTCAGCCTGGCTTTTAAATCCCTCCAGGGATGGTGACTCCACCACTGCCCTGGGCAGCCTCTTCCAAGGCTTGAAAACCCTTTCCATGAAGAAGTTTTTCCGAATACCTATCCTAAACCTCCCCACAAGCAACTTGAGCCGTTTCCTCTTGTCCTATCGCCTGTTCCTTGGGAGAAGAGATGCCTGAGAGTGAGTCCTGACTTCAGCATGGAAACTTTCACCGCAGTGGTACCCACATGCACAATACGGGTCTTGTTTTCACCAGGCTGAAAGCTCAACACCCCACCCAGAGCATTTTCACTGTTTCTCCTGTGAAACCCCCAAGTTTATGGTCTACAGGATGGAACAGACTGAAAATATGAGCGTGTAGAAGTGGTTTGCCACTTGGTCTCCCAATTAGCCCTTCCTGGGAGGACTTCCCAGCACCCACCTTCGCGCCAGGTGCCCACGTGTGTAACGCTGGACGACGATGGCAGCTCGTCTCAGCCTTTTGTACTTGAGCCTCTGCAGCCAGCCCCGCACCGTCTTCTGTATCATGATGGTGGCAGCTCTGAACTTATCTGCTCGCAGTTTCTCCAGATAGGCCACCTGGCCTGCACGGAAAAAGATCTTGGTATGTCCAAACTGGAACTTGTCTGGATCCTGTTCAAAAGCATAAAGGAAACTAAATTTAATTAAGGCAAACATTTATTATATTATTTTTTTTCAGTCTACGTTGCTCAGTACATAGATTAAAGACCCCACTTCAAATCAAATTTATCACCTCTACATCTCTTATTAATTGGGTGATGAAGGTATTATGAAACTCCAAACTAATTGAGCTTCTACATCGCCATTGAGGAAGGATTCAGTCTTAAGTTCCATATATTTATACAACTTTTGAATTTTTTTGGTTGTTTTCTTTGTTCCGTTTTGTTTTTTAAAGTTAAGTAGAGCAAAGCAACACCAAAGGATTTCAATAAAAGATTTATTTCTTCAAGAGATCAGTGTTTACATCTGCAAAGTCCTACACGCTCTGCAGCCAAGACACACGCTTGGTGCATAAGGAGAATGGACTTTTGCAGAGAGGAACCCCATGGAGTAATTTCCTCAAAACCCCACAAGGAAAACAAAGGATCGAACATTAAAACCTGGCTAAAACGCTGTGTTTGTTCTGTTCTGTTCTGCTGCCCAAGAGCAAGACAAGAAGAAGAATCTTTTGCGTGCCCAGTTGTGAGTTAAAAATAACACACACGAATTTGACTAGTAAGATTGTGGTGAGCAGAGGAGGCCAAAGACTCCTCATTTGCTTAAGGGGAAAAAAAGTCCCAATCTGTGGGATGCTTCTTCTACATATTAGTGGCCAAGAAAAGTCTCCCACATGTCAAAATAGGGCCATTATTGCATTTTTCTCTTATTTGTGCAAAGAGACATTTAATTATGGGGTGACAAAACTGACTTTGACTAAGGTTCCCGATGCCCTACACAGATGAAGTGGGAGCAGGGAGAGTAATTCAAACCATATCAAAGCCAGGAGCTTCCGTGCTGTAAAATAAATCACTGCCAAAAAATATGGTCCCAGCTCACCTTAATGAGGTCTTCCAACAGGGTCTGACAGATCTGCTTCTTGTCGTTCTTAGAGAGGTCTCTCTTTTTCATGAGAACGCGGTATCTGTTGAAAAAGTCGTGGTAGGACCATCTGAAAGCAAAGCATGCACAGGATCAGTCTCCACGCCGGGCATTATTTCCTTAAAATAAAGCATTTGGAGTCATAGATGAGTCAAAATATGGAACTCATAGACTGAGGGGTCTCTCATCGTGGATTGAAGCGGCCCAGAAGGAGCTTGGTCACCCCATACCTGACACCCAGCCTCCCCCATCCCCTGCCACTGAAGGTCCTTATTTCTAGCCTGGAACTGGAAGGCCACAGAAGGGCCATGTTTTTCCTCCTCCCGATGATTTTACCAGTCAAACCCAACAACGCTATTCTCTTCGGAAATAATATGCTAATTTTGAAGGGATCATAGATCCCTCAGTTTGGCCAAAAAAAAATATTTAAAAATCCATCTTGATGAGACGATAAAGAATTAATCAAATCGAAACTCTTCCTCCTTACACTTTTCCAAACTCTGTTGAATATGGATTTGAATGGATCCATTCACTGATCTCTGTGGCTGAGAACCTTAAAACAAATGCGGAATCTTTGGACTCTGAAAGGATAAAGCAACCACTTGGACGACACCAAGGAGTGAAGCTTCCAAACACGCAACACTAATCAAGGGAATTAGAGCCCTGTATCCTACTGCTGGGAAACATCATCTCGGGCCACTGCTGCAGACTGGATCCTGCAATCGGTTCAGCATCTGCCAAGTTTCAGCCTTCTCCAAATTAACAGTGAGTTATGGACCCCTCAAAACCCAAGTTTTTAATTAAAACACTGGGCCTTTCCAGCGCTGTCAAGTAGGGCCATGGTTATTTCACAAAAACAGGCAGAACAAACATCAAAGGAAGTTGGGAGAGAATTGCAGAGATTTTGATTTCTGCCCTCGCTCAATGAAACCCTCCGTGAGCCTGATCCTCATCCCAGCCGTCCAGAAACACTTCCTCCTCCACTCCGCAACCCCATGTCCACCTTCATCTTTTGAGTGGTGTTCCTCAGGCGTCGGCACTGGGACCAGTGCTGTTTAACATCTTTGTTGGAGACACGGACAGTGGGATAGAGTGCACCCTCAGCAAGTTTTCCATCAACACCAAGCTGTGTGGCGTGGTTGACACGCTGGAGGGAAGGGATGCCATCCAGAGGGACCTGGACAGGCTGGAGAGGTGGGCTTGTGCAAATTGCATGAAGTTCAACCAAGCCAAGTGCAGGGTCCTGCACCTGGGACGTGGCAATCCCAAGCACAAATCTGGACTGGGCAGAGAATGGCTGGAGAGCAGCCCTGAGGAGAAGGACTTGGGAGTGTTGGTGGATGAGAAGATCAACATGAGCTGGGAATGTGCACTGGCAGCCCAGAAAGCGCCCCCCCCCACATTCTGGGATGTATCAAAAGCAGCGTGGCCAGCAAGTCACAGGAGGTGATTCTACCCCTCTGCTCTGCTCTCATGAGACCCCACCTGGACAACTGTGTCCATCTTTGGAGTCCTCAGCACAGGAAGGACATGGACCTGTTGGAACGGGGCCAGAGGAGGGCCACGAAGATGATCGGAGGGATGGAGCACCTCTGTTGTGAGGACAGGCTGAGACAGTTGGGCGGCTCAGCCTGGAGAAGAGAAAGCTCCAGGGAGACCTTAGAGCCCCTTCCAGCCCCTAAAGGTGTGGGATGGGGCCTGAATAGCAGAGCCCTGAGTGCTGCTCAGTTGATAGGCGGGGATGTGCTGGAACTTGTAAGAAGCTACAGGTAGCCATGACCAGAAAAGGACAACACTGAGATAAAGAAGGGTCCCTGCCTTAAAGAGGTGTTAATGAGTGTGTCCTCAAGGTAAGATATGGTTGCTAGAGTTATGGTACATCGCTGACCATCGCTGTTCAAAAGCACCAACCGGTTTAAAGCATGCAGTCTTCTGACGTGTATATAAAGGAATAATTGTTGACAATAAATCGACATTTTGGCTTGTATCAAGCTGTGTCCCATCTCTCAATCGCGGCATAAAGGGTCTCCAGGAAAGCTGGGGAGGGACTCTTGTTCAGGGAGGGGAGCCACAGGATGAAGAGTAAAGGTTTTATATTGAATGAGGGGAGATTGAGATGAGATACTAGAAAGAACTTCTTTGGTGTGAGGGTGGTGAGAGCCTGGCCCAGGTTGCCCAGAGAAGCTGTGGCTGCCCCATCCCTGGAGGGGTTCAAGGCCAGGTTGGAGGGGGCTTGGAGCAACGTGGTCTGGTGGGAGGTGTCCCTGCCCAGGGCAGGGGGTTGGAACTGAATGATCTTTAAGGTTCCTTCCAACCCAAACCATTCTATGATTCTAATTCTCCCTATTTTTCCACTTCCAGAGATTAAGGAAAGGGGAAGAAAAGCAAAATAAATTGCAAAGGCTCAGAGGGATGCTTGTGATGGGTCCTTACACTTGGCCAGTTTGCAGTGTGTCCAACTGTTGACAGAATCTCTAATGAACATTCTTGAAGGCTGGAAGAAGCTGGGATATTTGGTGAGATTATCACACCAGAAATATAGTACAGCCAAGACTATCCACCCTCAAATAACCAAAAGTACTGGATTTTCACTGAAAAAGAAAAAAACCCAAACCCAAATATCTACTATGGGGAGGTCTCTGTGGGTTGAGGTACGACAAGACCAAACTCAAAGACCACGCAAGATCATGGGTTTGTGTCATGTAGGGTTTAAGCATTAACTTGCTGTCTTTTTGCTTTCCAAATGCCTCCGTTTTATAATTCCATTTCCTATTTAGTACCTTAATCCTTTTGGCTCTGTCTAAATAAAACCCGTTTTCATTTTAAGAACGTCTGAGGCTTTATGCAGCTCCAAATCAAAGCCGATAGGAGAAGCGGAGCAGGCAGTGCCCGAGGCTGGAGACCTCCTGCCCGGCTCAGGTCCCGCTCACGCTCGGGAGAGCTCAGGGAGGGAGAAAATAAAAAGATGGAATGAAGGAATATCCCAAATTAACCTGCCAGAGTCAGTTTAGGGGCTGTTATTATCAACTGCTGCCATTTGGAGGGAGAAATCCTCCTGCAGCCGTCACCCAGGCTCCTCCTGCAAAGAAGCCACAGGTCCAAACAGGGCAGAAATCAGCAAAATCCATCACCTTCCCACACTGGGAGAGAGACAGAGATCCCACAGATCAAGAGTCAGATACCTACAAAAGCCCTTCAAAACAGATCATAAATCACTGCATAAAGGAACTGTCTTCAGAGCCTGTTGCTCAAGGGTGGAGGGGGGGGGGGTAAAATCTGATTTTCCACTTGAGTCCATTTTTCACATAAATAATTCACTATTTCTGATTAAGCCTCCTATGAAATTATGGGAAGTGGCAAGGAATATGCTCCCTGATGGCTGTCGGGGTGTACTGCTGAGCTGGTGGCATCCGTAATCCTCTACCTTCCCTTCATCCACATCTCCCAGGGGTTCACAACCCAAATGTTGAACCTCCACCGCCCAAACATGGCTTCGCCCTTGCCATAACGGGGCCGCTCTTCGCCACCCTGGCTGACTGAACGGGAGGTGACACTCCTGAGGTCACACTGCTGGGCTTCTCGCCCGCAGAACATTGAGACAAAAGCTCTGCCCTGCCAGGGCTCGGCTGGGTCCAGCAGGACTATTTTCAGTCCCAGTTCACGTGGAAAATAAAGCCGCAGGGGTTCAGAGGTGGTGTTATGGGATCTCCCCCCAAGGAGAAAGGAACAATTGAAGCGCTGTGGTTTAAAGGTAACATGTCTGGTTCAACCACTTCAGGTTGAAAGAGGTATAAAACTCCCTCAAAACCGCGTCCTTCGAGAGAAACAACCACCCAACCCCACAAGAGAGATCTCTCTGGTGCAGAAATACTGAAGCTCAAAGCTTTGGTGCATACACATTGTTTTTTATTCTTTTGCACCTTTTTTTTTTTTTTTTGGTTCAACACCTGCATCTTCAGCAGAGAAAAGGAGAAAAAAAAGGGAAAACTTACGTCCCTCCTGCCAAATCACAAAGTGATCCCCAGTCGTGCCCATGTTACCCCACATTTCAGCAGGTCAGGACAGGTTACAGAGGGTTATCACAGCATCACATGGGGTTGGAAGGGACCTCTGGAGATCATCTAGTCCAAGCCCCTGACAAAGCAGGGCAACCCAGAGCAGGTCCCACAGGAACGTGTCCAGGTAGGGTTGGAATGTCTCCAGAGAGGGAGACTCCACCACCTCTCTGGGCAGCCTCTGCCAGGGCTCTGGCACCCTCACAGCAATGAAGTTCCTCCTCATGCTGAGATGGAACTTCTTATGGTCAAGTTGGTGCCCATTTCCTCTTGTCTTGTCCCTGGGCACCACTGAAAAAAGACTGGCCCCATCATCCTGACACCCACCCTCAAAGGATTTATAGGCCTTGATCAGATCCCCCCTCAGTCTTCTCCAGACTCAAAAGACTCAAGTCCCTCAGCCCCTCCTCAGCAGAGAGATGCTCCACGCCCCTCAGCATCTTTGTAGCCCTCTGCTGTCCCCTCTCCAGCAGTTCCCTGTCCTTCTGGAACTGGGGATCCCAGAACTGGTCCCAGTGCTCCAGCTGGGGCCTCCACAGGGCAGAGCAGAGGGGCAGGATGACCTCCCTCCACCTGCTGGTCACACTCTTCCTGATGCCCCCCAGGAGGACATTGGCCTTCTTGGCCACAGGGGCCCATTGCTGGCTCATGGGCATCCTGTTGTCCACCAGCACTCCCAGGTGTTTCTCCTCAGAGCTGCTCTCCAGCAGATCACCCCCAACCTGTCCTGGTGCAGGGGGTTATTTCTCCCCAGGTGCAGCACCCTGCACTTGCCCTTGTTGAAGTTCATCAGGTTCCTCTCTGCGCAACTCTCCAGCCTGGCCAGGTCTCACTGGCTGGTGGCACAGCCCTCCCCTCTCACTTTTGTATCATCAGCAAACTTGCTGAAGCTACATTCTGTCCCCTCATCCAAGTCATTGGTGAATATATGGAAGAGGAGTGGGCCCTGTACTGACCCCTGGGGAACACCACTTGTTAGGGACCTCCATCTAGATTCTCTACCACTAATAACAACCCTCTGAGCTCTGTCTTTCAGCCAGTTTTCAATCCACCCCACTGTCCATTCCTCTAACCCACACTTCCTAAGCTCACCCATGAGGATGCTGTGGGAGACTGTGTCAAAAGCCTTGTTGAAGTCAAGGTAGACAACGTCCACCACCCTCCCTTCATCTATCCAACCAGTCATGCCATCGTAGAAGGCTATCAGGTTAGTCAGACATGACTTCCCCTTGGTGAATCCGTGTTGACTACTTCTGATAGCTTTCTTTTCCTCCATATGCTTTGAGATGATGCCCAGAACGAGTCGTTCCATCATCTTTCCATGGATGGAGCTCAGTTCAACTTGTTGGTAGGTATTAAATTAAAAACAGACCTCAGGTTTTCGGGATGCTGTCAAGCAGCGTGGTCACGCTTCGTTTTTAGGAGGTGGAAACAATCAAGGGCCACAAAATAAACACAATTTCTTTACAATTATTAAGTTTTAAGATCCGAAAAGAGGATTTTGATACCTGCCCAACTGAAGGAGGCAGGCAGGACTGCGCGGGTGCTCCCAAAACCTTTCCCAAGAAGAAATAAAAATAATCTCAGGGTTGAAAGGAAACACAAGCAACCTCCAACAGCAAAATTTCACTTTGAAATCAGCACAGGTCACTAAAGGGAAGAGGCATTAAAAAGAATGGAAGAACACATGGAAAAAAAAACCTCCTTCGGCTTGAGAGAGGAGGAGGATGCTTGAGGGCTTGGCCAGGAGGAGACTTGGCCACCCCAGCAATTTCTGTGTCAGCTACAGGAATTAGACAGAGGGAATAAGCCATAACACAGACCACAAATTAAGCCAAATAAAACCAACAAGATTTGGATGCTTTACACAAAACTACACCATTTGTCCTCCCCCCCAAAAAATTGCAAGGCTACAAACCCAGCTGGATTAATTACAACCTCACAATTAAAAGGGAGGGCTCAGGAAAGAAGTCAGGGAGGGGGTGAAATTCTGACTCCTAAGGAAGCATCCCTCCGAGCCCTCAGCAACTGCCCAAAAATATCCCCAACCTATCATTTTGGGGAGTTTCAGCAGCACTCAATGAAGACCTGAAAGGAGGAGCATAATAACAGCTTGATGATTCTATGACTTAACCATAAACCAGTTCATTTTGGTGGCTTAAAATTACAGAATACGAAATCTTTCCATCAAGGGTAAAGAAATTCATCACCCAAAACGGTCCCAGTGACTCTCTGCAGAGCAAACCCAACTTCAGGGAAAAATTCCCACTGGCGACATGTGGTACCAACCACCCCTACCCCACCCCCGAAGGGATCAATATTTCCAGCAGG
Organism: Gallinago jamesoni; assembly: GCA_025769975.1. Taxonomy (NCBI): domain Eukaryota; kingdom Metazoa; phylum Chordata; class Aves; order Charadriiformes; family Scolopacidae; genus Gallinago; species Gallinago jamesoni. The sequence goes on along the minus strand of JAOQGH010000019.1, from coordinate 2,393,352 downwards.
AAAGCAGCTGGACAATATTGATCTTTCTACAAGAGCCAACGCAAAAAATTTCTCTCGCCTTCTTTGCGGCAGCAGAAGAGATTTGCCTTTCATTTAGCTCAAAAATATGCAGGCTGAAATGGCTTGAAATTCTCTGGAATATATTCAAAGAGCAGAACGAGGCAAGTGGGGTGGAAATTCTTCTATTTATATATTACCTTTGTTGGAGAGCAGCTCTGAGGAGAAAGACCTAGGAGTCCTGGTGGACAACAGGATGCCCATGAGCTGACAATGTGCCCTTGTGGCCAAGAAGGCCAATGTCCTCCTGGGGGGCATCAGGAAGAGTGTGTGGAGGGAGGTCATTCTTCCCCTCTGCTCTGCCCTGGGGAGGCCCCAGCTGGAGCACTGGGTCCAGTTCTGAGCTCCCCATTTCAAGAAGGACGCAGAAATGCTGGAGAAGGGACAACAGAGGAACACAAAGATGATGAGGGGCCTGGAGCATCTCTCTGATGAGGAAAGGCTGAGGCACTTGAGTCTTTTTGGTCTGGAGAAGAGAAGACTGAGGAGGGATCTGATCAATGCTTAAAAATCACGGAATAACAGAATCACGGATTTGTTGGAGTTGGATGGGACCTTCTAGAGATCATCTAGACCAACTCCCCTGCCAAAGCAGGATTGCCTATAGCATATTACTCAGGACTGCCTCTAGGCAGGTCTTAAAGATCTCCAGAGAGGGGGAGTCCACAACCTCCCTGGGCAGCCAGGAGTATATTATGTATTTAAGCCTAAATACTTAAAGGATGGGAGTCAAGAGGATGGGGACAGTCTTTTTTCAGTGGTGCCCAAGGACAGGACAAGAGGAAATGGGCACAAACTTGAATGTAAGAAGTTCCACCTGAACATGAGGAGGAACTTCTTTCCTGTGAGGGTGGCAGAGCCCTGGAAGAGGCTGCCCAGAGAGGTGGTAGAGTCTCCTTCTCTGGAGACATTCAAAACCCACCTGGACATGTTCCCGTACAACCTATTCTGGGTGACCCTGCTTTGGCAGGGGGTTGGAGTAGATGATCTCCACAGGTCACTTCCAACCCCATATCATTCTGGGATTCTGGGAGTGGGCAGACAGAACTGCCGGTAGCCAGTCATTTATAGGTTTTGTTTCCCTGAAACGACTGCAAGACAGCTAAAGGCACGTTATAAAAAAAAATAAAAATTAAAGATTTTATACCCATGGATGCCCGTGATATCTTTCAATTATGGATGTTAAATGTTTACAGAGTTAAGCAGCTGTGATGTCATCCCCAATTGCTACAAGGACACTGCATCTGACAGTCAACATCCAGGGGCAGCAGACAGATGCCAAAAAGTCCTTAAAAACAATAAATTTCATCCATTTCATCCATAACAACTCTTATTTATAATAAGGTTATTTTGAAGAGCCAGCAACGACAACGATACTCAGAGCTACTGGGAGACCACTACCTGGAAACCACCAGAACCAGCAAGAAGAAAAATGTAGAGTTTTGACAAAATGCAAGTGAAAAAACCCGTTTTAAAGAGTATTTTGTTATTAATGAAGATCTGCCCCAACTAATTCTCTCTTTAGGTAGCCAGTTTCTACGAAGATGATGAATGGTTTTATAGTAGAGAGACGTTTTCCATGCTTTACCCACAGAGGTTGGTGATAGATTTATTACCTACCCATCTCAGACAGTCCATTCATCACCGTCATTTAGGTACATTATAAATACATTTCTTAACCGCCGCGTAACGTTTCCCACCAAATGAGATGTTTTCAATTTACCTGAGAGAGCTGCAGAGCGCAGCGGAGCAGGGAAATGATAAAATAAAGCCGGGCGTACCCAAAGCGGGGAGCGCGAGGCTTCGACTATCAGTGGGGAAGCATCGGGTCTTACACAACACAACACTAAAAACTCTATTAAAATTTCTTTTCTTAAAGGAACCAGGGAAAAACATTGACGGAATCCTCAAAACTTTCAATCCTTCAACATATAAAGTAACTGTGATGGAGAAACGTGAAAAAAAGAGCAAAAGCTGGCTTTATCCGGGCACCTCTGACCCAAAGCCCCAACACTCTCACAAGTTGCTCTCACAAAAATCTGCTGGAAAATATTCAGATGTAAATACTAAAAAATGAAAATAAACATTTTCTTCTGTTCCTGTATTAAAACTTCCCTTGAGATAAAACATGTCGAAAATCCCCCGTTGCTCTAAAAGTAAATTTCTTCCACCTCCACTTCCAATTCATCTCAAAGAAAAGAGAAAGTAAAGAGAGAGAAATAATCAATGCTCAACGTGATGAAAACAGATCGCACAGATGTAAAAACGCGGAAAGAAGTGAAATATTTATTATGTTTCCCAAATAATAAGATCTCGTGGAAGCATCTTTTGCCAAACGGACTTACGAAGTCAATTCAAATTAAATAGATTATTCACAGTTTTTCAACTATGTTGCTCATCTCCCGGGTCCAGATTTTCAAGACTGGAATTTTATGACCATTCTCACTACCAGAACCCAAAGTGAGAGTCTTATTTTACTCAGAGTCCTTGTTCTATACAATAATCTTCTAGAAACATTCAAATCAAGACAAATCTGTCCTTGAAACATCCCAAACACTGAAGAAGGTCACTCTAAAAGGCTGAAATAGCTATTTATACCCCCCCCTTTTTTTTTTTTTGCCCCCTGGAAGAAGAGCAAAAGCTGACAAGTTGAAGTGATGGAAGAGTTTTGTATCTTTAGCGTCCTGGGAAAAACAAATAAAGAAATCTCAGAACCAAAAGCACACAAGCAGAGCCAAAAGCATCCCTTTATGAGTTTTTGAGGATGGAGTGGTCTTTGCACTGGTGAATTATTTACCAGAAATAGGGCTCGGCTGGAGTCCAGGTGACACAGTGGTTTCTCCCCTCCTCAGTTACAGAATCATAGAATGAGATGGGGTTGGAAGGGACCTCTGGAGATCATCTAGTCCAGCCCCTGACAAAGCAGGGCCACCCACAGCAGGTTGCACAGGAACGTGTCCAGTTGGGGTTGGAATGTCTCCAGAGAAGGAGACTCCTCCACCTCTCTGGGCAGCCTCTGCCAGGGCTCTGACAACCTCAAAAGAAAGAAGTTCCTCCTCATGTTCAGACGGAACTTCCCATGTTCAATTGGTGCCCTTTTCCTCTTGTCCTGTCACTGGGCACCACTGAAAAAAGACTGTCCCCATCCTCTTGACACCCACCCTTTAGATATTGCTCAGCATTGATGAGGTCCCCTCTCAGTCTTCTCTTCTCCAGGCTAAAGCACCCCAGATCTCAACCTTTCCTCAGCACAGAGATGCTCCAGTCCCTGAGCATCTTTATGGCCTCCACTAGACTCTCTCCAGCCGTTTCTTCTCCTTCTTGAACCGGGGGACCCACAACCAGACACAGTCACAGAGGTTTTACATGGACTACATGCAGCGGAACCATCTCACGTCAATGCATGGAAGTTGCCATGAACCCTCAGAGGCTCTTTGAAGCTTTGCAGGAGATGGAAGCAACTGGGAAGGGCAGGATGCTCCTCCTCAAAAGCCAGTATGGGGAATTTCTCCTGGTGTTCAGCATCACGCTCAGCTGGCTCTTTACTGAGCGTATTTATAACTCCTTTGTTCCATATATAAAGGCTGATGGCTCTGCTGACATTAACACAAAGCTGCTTGGCACTAACACGCAATTGATGCATTTTTAGAATTATTCAACCTTGTCGTCTCCAGGGAGTATTTATAGTTTATGTTTTCTGATTTATTAGGCCCTAAAAGCCTCTTTTGAATTTTGTATGGCAATCAGCGAGAGCCACACCACCCACAACCTTTCCTTTTTAAGATGGAAGAGTTTGGAGGGTTTCACCCCGCTTTGGACATGCAGGGTGTCTGCAATAATGATTTACAACCTTTATTTTCTTCCTCTGCAAGTATAATCAAAAATTTTTTGGCTGAAATGACTATTGCAGCAGGTGACTGAAGCCAGGAAAAAAAAGGGAAAGCAAACTGTACAGTGCAAGGAACCTTTCTGCATGAGGAGCTTCAGCCAAGCAGGGATGGAGACCTATAGGGCAATGCTTGCTTCTACTCTGCTCTCGTGAGACCCCACCTGGAGGTTCTCCATCTGGAGTCCATAGCACAAGAAGGACATGGACATGTTGGAGCGGGGCCAGAGGAGGTCACGGAGATGCTCCAAGAGCTGGAACCCCTCTGCTGTGAGGACAGGCTGAGAGAGTTGGGAGCATTCAGCCTGGAGAAGAAAATGCTCCAGGGAGCATTGGAGGGTCCCTCAGGAGGGTCCAAGAAAGCTGGGGAGGGACTCTGGATCAGGGAGGGAAGTCAGAGGATGAGGGGGAAGGGTTTTAAATTGAAAGAGGGGAGACTGAGATGAGATGTGGGGAAGAAATTCTTTGCTGTGAGGGTGGTGAGACCCTGGCCCAGGTTGCAGGTGCCCCATTCCTGGAGGAGTTCAAGGCCAGGTTGGAGGGGGCTTGGACCAACCTGGTCTGGTGTTCCTGCCCATGGCAGGGGGGTGGAACTAGATGGTCTTTAAGGTCCCCTCCAACCCAAACCATTCTATGATACAGAGCCATTATACTCCTACTTTCCCTCCACCTCCGAACAGGATCAAAGCTGGATTCCTGCCACACACCAGTAGTTTCAGAAATTCCACCACAGCAAATTACTTCTCAGGACCAAACAGAAAGCACCGGCTGAAACACCGGACACAGAACAAGACACTCTCCGGCAGCCCCATGATGGAGCTCATCGCTCGATAACACACCTCAGATATGAGGAACCCAGGAGCTGACAGGGGTTTTGCAAAACCAAATAAAATATAAATAGGGGAAAACCTACCCTGGATATAAACCAACCTAAACGAACCCTGTTTGTCTTGAGAACACCAGTTTTTTCTTCTCCAAACCCTCATCCCAGTTAATGAAGTTGCTGAGTAAAGCACACCAGCACAGCCCCCATGTCGAGTTCCCAGTACGGTACCTGGATGGGAATCCAGCTGCGCTGATACGGATGGTCTCCAGCACTCCACAAGCCCTCAGCTGCTGCACCGCTCTCTTCGGATCAAACCTGGGGTTATATTTAAGGCAGAGATTAACACAGGGAGAAGGACAACATGTTTCCGGAAAGAAAACCAATTCGACAGCAAAATAAATCTGATCTATTAAATTTCATACCAAAAACTGAGCAATTAATAGCTTCCACGGGTTTGCAGACCGTTAAGTTTATCAGCAACAGTGATGCTCATGTTTCAAACTAAGAGCTTCGGTAGGTGTCGCATAGAAATTCAAGGTGTTCCTGCTCTCAGCTGACCCCTTACCACGGACATCTCATTTCCATCAGCAATTTGTGCCAAAAAACTTCATGCCAACTTCCAGCTGAAACCTTGAGCTGTGCTCTCCCTGATTCCTGGCGTAAACCCACTTTCAGATCCGTCCATCTTTGGACAGAGAGCATCCCCCATCACTTCTCCCTCCTTCCATCCCTGCCACCGAACACACGGAGAGGTCCCTGCTCTCCAGCTCAAGATGCTGGACCCTGGAAGAGGTCGTTGGATCAAGCTTGGACTCTTAAGATGTAGATGCCCATAAATGTCAATGCCCATAGACATCTTAGGTTTCCACAACAAGGGTGAGGAGCACAAGCTTCTCAGATATCTACTCGTCCCATCTGGAAAACCCAAAGTTCAAGAAAACCCACGGGTCAAGATTCCATGAATAATTCTGCTTGGTCTCTGCAGTGCAAAAGCAGCAGAAGAAATAGGCTACTTGGTGCATTTTTAAATTCCCCAGAGCTGTCAAGTCTACAGTAAGTTATTCACTACAACGCCATAAACACGGCACAGGGTGGAAAAATCAGTCTTGGCTGTCACTCACTTCAAGGAAGAATTCCCCATGGGTACAATTTCCATAACAATAAATAATAAACAGGAGAGGTAGATGGATGGGGAAGCTTCCATCCGAGAAGATCCCAGGGCAATCTACCATGGGTGCACGAGGGCAACTTTCTGTACCACGGTCAAGCCCTGCTCAGCGAGGGTGAAATGCAGTAACCAGAGCAGCTGCAGCGATATCTCCGCACGGAAAGCCAGGATCCTCCCTAGAAACAACTCCAAGTATGGGCTGAAGCTGGAATAAAGACCTTAAAAGTGGGACAATACACATTATTATGAACTTCTTTTCCTTGCTGGCAGAAGCCCCCAGCAGGTTTCTTTTGGCCTGGCAACCCAAGTAAGAGATCACAAACCCTGCCTTGAAACAGAATTTGGAAGGAAAATCGTCCAAGGTACAAGCTGAAGTCAGGCACTCTCCTTGCACCCCTCTCTTTGAAGTCTTCTCCACGAGGGATCAACCTCAGAAGCAGCCTGCAGTCAGATGCTGCAAATCTAACTGCATGGTGCCAACACTTCATCCAGGCTGGAAGTCTGATGCCCCTCACCTCCCTAAGAAACAAATCCTGCATTTGCACCATGATATAAAGTAGGAATGAGAGTGATGGAGGGTGCAAAAGGAGGTCTCTAGTCCAACCTCCTACGCTCAAGCTGAGGCAGCTATAGGGGCAAGACCAGGTTCCTCTGGGCTTTATCAAGTCAAGGGTTGAAAACTTCCAAGGATGGAGGTTTCACCACCTTTCTGGGCACCTGCTCCACTCTATTCATGAAGAACAAAAACGCTTCCTGATCTCCAGTCTGAACCTCTCACTTCAGTTTGTGGCCACTGACTCCTGTCCTCCCACCACACCCTACTGTGAAGAGCCTGGTTTCATCCTCTTGCAAAGGCTCCTGTGAGCACCAGGAGGCTGTTATTAGGTCCTTTCTCCAGGATAAACATCTCATTTTAGCAAAAAATGTAGCATTCTTGTGAGTTGAAAAATATCCTGTTCTTTTGAGTTGAAAAATTTCATGTTTTAGGGAAGAAGGTCTGTGGTTTTTCCTTCAACAATGAACGTAACATCAAGTGTTCTCCATCCTGCAAGATACCACTTCAACGCTAACCCAGACCAGCACCAGGGGAGGTTTAGGATGGATATTAGGAAAACATTCTACACCGAGAGGGTTGTCAAGCCTTGGAAGAGGCTGCCCAAGGCAGCGGTGGAGTCACCATCCCTGGAAGTATTTAAAAGCTGAGCACACGTGGTGCTGAGGAATGTGGGTTTCGCCGGTGTTGATGGTTGGACTTGATGATCCAAAAGGTCCAGGGATGGGACAGCCACAGCTTCTCTGGGCAACCTGGGCCAGTGTCTCACCACCTTCACATTTAAGTCAGGGCAGCTTCCTGATGAATCCATATCCACCAGGATACCACGACTGAGGGGGAGCCTGTTCACGGATGCTTCCTCCTCCTCTGCAGGATGATGTAAGAGCCATCTCTGAACTCCAAGGTGGCAACATCCTCAGTGGGAGCACTCGGACTGCTTCGGATCAGCCGGAGGGCGAGGCCTCCCTGCTTCTGGTCTGCAATTATAACTCTGCTTTCTTAAATGTCACCACCTGCAGCTTCTGCCAGGGCCTTCAGAAGCCATCACTGTAAGATCGATGAGGTCTCTGCATATTAATGGCTGAGCTCTTTCGGACTTACAGGGAACAAAACTGGGCATAAATACATTATTTAAGAGGTCAAAAAAGGCTAACACCTACTCACTCGTAACGTTCACAGCTCCTGGTAACACCTCCGAACTGCAGAGGAATATCAAGACCAGCTTTTTGCTTCAGCTGTTCACTCACCTGGAAACCCGCCCAAAGTGGATCCAAGTCAACGTCTTCACTTGTTCCACCTTTATTTTGGAAGCACCAAGGCGTTTGTGTCCATGGTACAAGCCTGCATTAATCTTCACTTCAGGGGCACAAAAGCCCAAGAGAAGCGACTCCAGCAAACTAAGGGGACCTTCCAGTGTCAGAACCACAGAACTACATGGGGTTGGAAGGGACCTCTGGAGATCATCTAAGTCCAACCCCCTGACAAAGCAGGGCCACCCACAGCAGGTCCCACAGGAACCCATCCAGGTGGGGTTAGAATGTCTCCAGAGAAGGAGACTCCCCCACCTCTCTGGGCAGCCTCTTCCAGGGGCTCTGCCACCCTCAAAGGAAAGAAGTTCTGAGAACACCATCGCAAGGGGGGCTATCTCTTTACCGAGAGGAAAAGCCCACAAGCCCACTCCTGGGGTCGTAATTTTGAAGGTATTTTCTCATCTGAAAGGCCACTTACTTAAAGGGGAGCTTCTCGTCGTTGGGCTTGATGCAGCGCACGTAGTGCGGGGTGGTGGCGTTCAGAGTCTCCATGAGCAAATGCAGCGAGTTGCGGAACTGAAAGACAAAACCACTCCATTTTGAGGAGGGATGGAGGTGTTGTAGCACCTCATCCAAGTTGGCAGGCGCTGCGAGAAGCCACCTCCGGTGCCAGCCTCTGGATGTGACACAGCGTGAACCTCCCCACCAGCCCCACACACGCAGTATCAATTCAGAGACGACACTGGTGGGTTCAGGGCTTCCAGCTCAGCGTTGTACAACAGCAACAAGCGTTTGCTCAGGGCTTTACCAGTTAAGGTGTGAACATCTCCAAGGGTGGAGACCTCTCTGAGCTCCTATAGCACTGCTCGACGGTCCACCCAGGGGCAAAAAATGCTCTTTTTCTCAAGTTCTTTCAATTTATGAGCACCAGAGTACATTAGGATACAATTTACTGAATCCCAGAGCAGCCTCCACCCTTCTTAGACCATGTCTCAACTCCTTCCAGCCAAGACTACTGAAGGCTGCTCTTCCGACATGTTGCTAGAAGGCATCCAAAATGCACCAGCCATCAACACAGCTCACAGGAGGGTCTCCTCACTTCCCTCCCACCAACAGCTTTTTATCTATCTCTGCTTCAGACTGAAAAAACAAGATCTCAACTGTAAATATGTATCTGGATTCCCCCGCTGTTGACTGACCCGCTTGTATGATACGTTACCTGGTGGCCCACCGTTTTCTTGTGCTCCTTGTTGGCAGCTTTGATGGCTGGTCTGGCAGAACGGACGTTGATTTTGGATGTCCCCTTCCCCACGGAAGAGGTGGGTCCAGCATCCTTCTCATCTTGGAACAAGTCTGCCACCATTTGATTCTAAAACAAAAGACAAGGCCTGAGCACCAATTTGCTGAATGAACCCACCCAAATCTCATCGCTCCCATCATTTTTTTACCCATCTTAAACCAGGAAGGGGATAAAGACAAAGCAAGAATTGTTGCTTACATAAACCACATCAGCAGGAACATCGGCCATTCTGTTTTGTAGTTCATCAAACCTTGAAATGCGCGCATTAAATCAAAGAAGTGAAAAAAAAAGAGGACATCCAAGGCACAAAACCTCCTGAACGTGAAGTGACTCTTCGTTTCGAGCTACTGATGGCAGCAAGGATGGTGCCCTCACAGCGTATCCCCCAGGAATGGGCTCTCCATGTGAGGACGGGGAGCAGCCCACTCCTAACGTGGTCCCCAGAGGGACCCTGGCTCTTCCGAACAATTAAGAGACACTAGTGCTTCCTCCCTAATTACCTGCATTTCAGCACAAACGAGCAAGGCAACAGCAGGACCGTCATCCTGAAGCCCTGAAAGCACCACGTTTAGCTCTTCAGATCCCCGAAGCCTGGGCTTTCTGGCAAGTCAGCAGCAACATTTCCGCTTCAGAAACAGCAGAAAAGGATGAGCCGGCAGATGCGGTTTGCGCTATTTTTTTTAAGGGGCAGGATCTTCAAATTTGCATTAGGCTGGGGAACTTGGAAGCTAAATCAGTCACAATAAATCCAGGCTGTTTAAGGAGGGCTGTTAAATTTTTACATCCCTTCTCCAGCCATGCACCTACATGGGTTCCCCGTTTACATTCAGATGGTAAATTCTTAAATTGAAGAAAAAAAAATAAAAATCACAGGCTCCACTTTACTATCTCACACCTTAAAATGTGGTGAAACCCTCGGCTGTCGTTTCAGTTCCAAAATATCTTAACACATAGCCGGGAGAGCCATCCACCACTCTGTCCTCTTGCTATTAATAAAAGGAGGCCCTGCTCCCGCACAAATCATAGAGTGATTTGGGTTAGAAGGGACCTCAAAGACCACGCAGTTCCAACCCCCCTGCCCTGGGCAGGGACACCTCCCATCAGACCAGGTTGCTCCAAGCCCCATCCATCCTGGCCTTGAACCCCTCCAGGGATGGGGCAGCCACAGCTTTTCTGGGCTAAACAGAATCACAGAATCACATGGGCTGGAAGGGACCTCTGGAGATCATCTAGACCAACCCCCTGACAAAGCAGGGCCACCCAAAGCAGGTCCCACAGGAATGTGTCCAGGTTGGGTTTGAATGTCTCCAGAGAAGACCTCCCTGGGCAGCCTCTGCCAGGGCTCTGCCACCCTCACAGGAAAGAAGTTCCTTCTCACATTCATAGAATCATAGAATCATCCAGGCTGGAAGGGACCTACAAAGGTCATCTAGTCCAACCTCCCCGCAGTCAGCAGGGACACCCACAACTAGACCAGGTTGCCCAGGGCCTCATCGAGCCTCACCTTGAATATCTCTAGGGATGGGGCCTCAATCACCTCCCTGGGCAACCTGTTCCAGTGCTCCACTACCCTCATTGGAAAGAACTTTCTCCTTATCTGCAATCTAAAACTGCCCCCCTCCAGCTTAAACCCATTGCCCCTCGTCCTGTCCCTGCAGGCCTTTGGAAACAGCCCCCCCCAGCCTTCCTGTAGCCCCCTCAGGTACTGGAAGGCTGCTATTAGGTCTCCCCGGAGCCTCCTCTTCTCCAGGCT
>JAOQGH010000019.1:2353856-2365871 GCA_025769975.1 Gallinago jamesoni | reverse complement strand
TTCTCCCCAGGTGCAGCACCCTACACTTGCCCTTGTTGAAGTTCATCAGGTTCCTCTCTGCCCAACTCTCCAGCCTGGCCAGGTCACAAACTGAAAATATGGACTCAGCACAAGACCATCCAGGTTTTAGGTTAGGATTGAAAATACGCAGAAGAAAACTGACAAACCGTCTCCTTATTCAAACCCATCAGTGAACCTTTGCATAAATCATTTGCCAACCTCCCACCAGGATCAAGCTCATCAATCAACCAAGCCACATTTTCAACTTGATATGAATATTTAGCGCCATTCCAAGGCACAATCATCGCGTGGGGAGAGATGGACTCCCCAGGACTACATTGATGCCGGCCATAGGATGCAGAAGGCAGACATAAAATAATCCAACCTTTAGACATTTTCTGCTCAGTTTCATGGAAGGCTTCCAAGCTGACCTTACCGAGTTGAACTGCTGCTGGAGCTTTTCGTTGGCGTAGTTGATACAAAACTGTTCAAAGCTATTCACTTCAAAAGTTTCAAACCTGCAAAGCAATGAATAAATCAGCATTAAGCGGCGGTGCTTCTCAAAAATCTGCTTTTTTTTTTTTTTTTTGCCTACAACAGCAACATCTGCGTGACGGGAAACACCGGTTATTCAACCATCTCTTCGCATTCCTCCTATCCCAAGTCTATGCTTTATTCTCTCCTTCCCCAAAATGTCTATCTTTCCTTGCAACGACTCAAGGGATTCCAGAGTCTCTTCTGCTACGCATGAATGAGATATTCGGTACGACCGCAGCTTCCTGCCCATCAGGCAGAAGTGCTGCCTGAGCCAAGAAATGTAACAGCCTCTCTTGGGGGGAAAAGAAATATATATATTATGAAATATGAAGTCCAAATATATTCACTGCAAAGGTGAGAGAATAACAGTACCTCCTGTCTTCAAAGACCCAACGCGTTGTTTTTAATGTAATCCCATATAGCAGAAAAAGGTGTTAAATTCAAAATTATAGCCTCTGTATTGGATCCCTGATAGCACAAAAATTAGATACACAAGAGCAAGCGATTTCTAGGAAGGCGCAGGGAGAAATGGTGATTTCAGCTCCAATTCCAACATGTGCTAGACCAGGTTGGACGGGGCTTTGAGCAACCTGGACTGGTGGGAGGTGTCCTTGCCCGTGGCAGGGGGTTGGAACTCGATGATCTTTAAGGTCCCTTCCAACCCAAACCTTTCTGTCATTCTATGATTTCATAGAAGGAGTTTGATGTTGGTCTTGGTGATCTCCCTCTTCACCAAAGGTCCTCTCAGCCAAATATCACCCTACCCCCTCCGCGGGCCACTGGCCAACTCCCAACCAAAAAAAACCCTGGCTTCCTAATCACAATTAGGAAAGAAAAAATATCTAGCTTTAATAACTCAAAGTACTGTCAAGCAGCAGAAAGCCAGAAGAGCCCCCAGGGCAGTCGGGGCTGAAGGATGCGGAGCCCAGGGACAGGCAGCGGGGCCCATGTTTCCTCTCAAAAAAGAACATTTTTCAGCTACCACGGGAAATTATGTTATTTGTTTTTCTATTTTTATGGCACATTTGGAGTAGAGAGGGGAAAAAAAAAAAGAAGTCTTTGACACATGACTGTAAAACTTAAAACTACGGGAAGAAGTGGCAAAGCTCCCTGTGCTTAATGAATAAGCTGTCGTAATGATAAACGGGCGGTGAAATAATTGCTTGGGTAATAGGTGCTGTAGGAGCTGACAGAAGAGTCTTTAAGCACTAAATAAATGAAGCCTTTTTTTTAATTCCCTCCACAAAAATCAGTATTTCTCATGCTTTCTGAGGACTCCCTGGCTGTTTTCCACGTGATGCAGCTATTGCCCAGGTATTGCCAGGCAGTAATGTTCCTCACCACAGAAATTGTCTCAAGCCCTACGGTAAAGGAAAAGGAAAAATGGGAAAAAGGAGCCACTTCTGTGCTTTTATCGGCCCCACCACCCTCGAGGAAACCAAGGACCAGCTTTTTCTCTGCCTTTCCCCAAAGCCAGTGCAGCCCATGTCGAGCAGAGGATGCTGAATCTCTCCCCATCTCAGGAACTGGGCTTTACAATCTTTAACTCAACAAAATCTGGCATCTGGGACAAAAGAATGTTTATATTAAACACGTGGCCAGAGCCTCAGTGATGAACGTGTCCTGGAAGAGTTCCTGATGTGCTTGATCTTGGTTGAGTGGCCATCATGTCAAGGAGATCAGGGCCTTCAGCTCTTGCACCTGAAGGGTCTCCTCCTTGGAAACACCAACTCCTGCAGGTTCACGGTCGGAGCAATGGGGCAAGAAAAGGTTTAATTAAAACGGAGATGGAGAGTCATGGTGAGCTGAGTGGAAAAACACAACGAGAACAGGGGTACAAGAGGAAATGATATCAGGGTGGAGATTCTTTATCTTCTTCAGAGATACCAGATGTGACTTATGAACCCTCTCAGCAAGTGCAATCCGAGGTCAAAGCAGCTATAACACATCGACTCCAAGGGAGATTGCACAAAGTCACTAATTAAGACTCTGCCAGCGTGATTTGCTAATTTACAGAGCAGTTTGGGCACCGGTTCCACACGTGTCCTCGCCAGGAGGTCCTGGCTCTTCTGCTGTATGACTGGGATCTCCTAAATCCGCTGCAGCACCAGGGTTTATACTAAAATATTTAAAGTTCATAAATAAGTCCAGCGTACAGCTGGCCGCCAGGGTCTTCACACTTCCCTTCACATGGCAAACAGAGGAAAAACAAGCCATTTCCAAGTCCAGGAATGCCACAGGAATCCACTCCTGGGATAAATACATGAAGGTTTTTAATCCTGCACCCTCTCACCCCCAATATTAATGGAGAATTAAGGATGTGGGGTTGAGCATTGGAGAATTAGGAGACCCACAGACTCTGCACCCTCAGTTTGGAACCCATCCCTAGAAATTCCACCCCTGGGGACATTCCTCCTCGAGGAGGGTGGGGACAGAGGTGCTCTTGGGATGTCAGGGATGAGCGGTGAAAGCTGAGTGCAGGCTCCCTGCCTTGGGACCTTAATCCTTCTCCCAGAAGAAAAGGAAAAACAATTTAGTGAAAAAAATAATTCCAGTATTTGGCAGAATGTGTTAAAACTCCCAAATAACCTGAGTTTGGGGAACTAAACCACTTTCAAGGACTGCAGAGACTCTGGCTGCCAGCACCCAAAGTGCCTGCATTGTTAATTACCCAGCATTTAGACAGAAATATTCCCTTCGGAAAGAAGATGGGACTCTCACACGAACATCACGGCCCAGACTGTGGACACCCTTCCCCTGCAACCCTGCCTTTTTCAATAGGACCTGGAGGCCCCCAGTGAAGAAAAAAAAAACCCTGTGGTGACACCAGAGCTCTAAAAGCATCGGCTGTCCCACACGCTGGACGTGACGCACAGGAGACCTGAGGCCAAGGCAGGTTTTTCTTCCACACTAACAGGTTTTCAAGCCCAGCTTAATCTTTCATGAGCGTTATCCTCTCAAGCCTCTTTTGATTCAGATTTCTGAAAAAAAAACACATCTGATTTTGTAACTCGGGCAGTCCAGCTTTCTGCCCCGACCCACTATCGGCCACAAAGCTCCATCTCCAAACTTTATTTACCACATTCCAGCCTGGGGGAAATCTCTGTTTGTAGGGACGCTGGCTGGGAAACAGCTTTTCCACCTCATTCAGTCTCCCGAGCAGATTGTGCCAATCCCAGCTGATGATTTAAAGATCCCAGTAACCGTGTAGGTATTATAACCATAAAATTAATCCCTCCGGGGGCTGCGTATTTATAGTGATGGTAATTTTGGTAGGTAAAGTGCTGCGGCTCTAAGACGATAGACCAGCATGAATATAATCATAGAATCACAGAATGGTTCGGGTTGGAAGGGACCTTAGAGATCATCCAGTTCCAACGCCCCTGCCCTGGGGCACCTCCCACCAGACCAGGTTCCTCAAAGCCCCATCCAGCCTGGCCTTGAGCCCCCTTCAGGGATGGGGCAGACACAGCTTCTCTGGGGAACCTGAGCCAGGCTCCCACCACTCTCACACCAAACAAGTTCCTCCCCACATCTCATCTCAATCTCCCCTCTTTCAGTTTCAAGCCATTACTCTTGTCCTATGGCTCCCCTCCCTGATCAAAAGTCCCTCCCCAGCTTTCCTGGAGCCCCTTGAGGGACTGGAAGGGGCTCTAAGATTGCCCTGGAGCCTTCTCCAGGCTGAACCCCCCACAACTCTCTCAGCCTGTCTTCACAGCAGAGAGGCTCCAGCCCTTGGAGCATCTTCGTGGCCTCCTCTGGTCCTGCTCCAACAGGTCCACGTCCTTCCTGTGCCGAGGACTCTTTTGCAGCCTTTTCTATTATTTCCATCCCTCACCACAAGCCAAGGTCAAGCGTTCACGGCCACAAGGGCGAGACAAATCAGCAAGGATTAATTAACCACCCTCAAAAGCAGAAAGGGTGCCTACCCGTAGATATCGAGCACGCCGATGAAGGAGTGCTGCTTGACGGAGGTGTGCAGGGCCTTGTTGATGTGCTGCACGATCCAGTTGAAGAGCTGGGCGTAGATGTGCTTGGCCAGGGCGTTCCTGGCGTTCACCGCTTGCTGGACGGACATGTTCTTCACGTAGGTCTCGGCCGTGGTGATGAGCTTGCGGTGGCAAAGCCAGTGCTGCATCTGGCTGTGTTCCACACCCAGCAAGCCACAGAAGTTGTTCAAGTGCTCGTCCTCGCTCTGGGAGAGGCGGGGGGGGGGGGACAAGAAGCAAAGTCAGCAAGCCGGTGACAATTGAAAATTAAGAGTTTTAACAAGAAATGAGCAGCATCTTATGCCCATCTAGGGAAATACTGTGTATCTCTGTGGTTGAGAGGAAACAGAGAAGTGATGAGCACTCATCCGGTTGCGTTAATCTTCATGGACATGGATGAAAGGGCTCACGTGGAGCTCTAAATGGTGGTACACCCTACGGTTGTCCTCTGCTCTGACCATCCTTCAACTTGATAAAGAGCAGATTTCCACAGTGAACCACCAAGAGGAAAGAGCCCTCTCCACTTGACTCCTCCTCAAGCTGCAACTTCACGCTCCTTCAGAGCAACCTTGATTAAGCCTCAAGTTCAAGCTGAGGATATGTCTTTTAGAAACTAACTCCACTTGGAACAACAAAAATTGCAAAATGTGCATTACCAGAAGGGCTGCTACTTTGCATAATCAATAAAATGAAATGTGAGCTTCATTTTCTCTAGGGCATCGTATTTTTTCCTCCTCAAACCAAGACAAGGGAGTTGTGGGTTTCTATTATGTTAAGACAGCAGGCACTTATTTTGGAGAGTAAGAAATCAATTTTCCTTTCCTCTGTATAATAATAAAGGAAATAAATTGTTTCCAGCTAAATACATGCTTGTATAGAAGCTGGATCGGTTTGGGGAGGGAGAGAAAAACGCATTTTAAGAGCCCTCTATGATGCTTTTTTGCTCGGTATCTTTTTGCCCATGGATTCAAAGTTGGAACAGGATTAATTGAATACCACGCAATTAGATCTGAAGGTAATTAAACAACACAAACTCCGTTACGGAGCTCAACATTGTCGGAGCAGATCACTTTTACGTATTTGTGTTGCCAAATATCAAGCAAATTACCCCCAGCATCCAACTAATTGCACATCACATTATCTCAAGGGTACCACTGAAAGTATGCGCAGAACCCATTTTAATATTTTAATTAGGAACAAACGACCTGCTCTGGGATACAATGATAATTGACAGGACAGTATTTTCCATATAATCACTTTTTTTCCCCTCCTGAACTAACACAGGAAGAGAAAACACACCCCTAAGGCATCTTTAGTCTTATTTATTCTTGCTAATTAACAGCGGGGTGCTCGTTTGGATACGGTATGGCCTCATCACAGGCAGCAGCTTCACGGTTTTGCCTGGAGCGAAGCAGTTGTAGAAGCATCACACCTTCTGCTGGTGGGAGTCACCATCCCCCCAGTAATCTGTGCACCAAGTCTTTTAAGACAGCAGAAGAGTTAAAGATGGGTTGGGACTTAAGGTGGAAAAAGGACCTTTGAATCATCTCGCTTATGGGCTGGTTAGAGAGGATAAATAATTTTTTCTTCCAGAAAAAAATAAAACAACCAGGAAATTATGATGTGTTTTCCAAAAAAAGCTAAGAAAACCAGCAGGTAAAGGGCTTTCTACCAAAGGATTCTGCTGCAAAGCTCAATGCACCCAACGTGGCCCAATTTATGAGTGTAAAAAGGTGTCCCCCCCGTGTCCCACACGTGACCTACCGATACACTACAGGCTTCGCCGTCGCGTTCCCCTTGGATTTCCAAGTTCCCCAGGTGCAGAATGGCAGCAATTATCCTAAAAATGGTCGTCTGATGAGACTCCTTCACTCCTATGGGAACAACAGATAGTTGATTTTTCGCAACAGAAAGCAAATTGCAATTTACAGTTTGTTGGAAAACACTGGCGGCGTTTCATTTCCATCCCAGGGCTGTTGGTTTTCAGAATTATCCGACCTCTCCCAAGAAACTCATCGTAAACTCTTGGTGAAGTCATCACTCAAAAACGACAGGAGAGGCGGGGAGAGGAGCTCTTCCCGTTGGTTCTTTCCCCCTAATGATGGCATCAAAGCCATTTTATCACCGGTGGGTTTCGGATTCTTGTGAAAGTGCAGGAAATCAAGGATGCTACTCCCTCACGATCAAAGGGGAGCGGAGCTACAGGGGGCTCTGCGGCTTTTATGGAAACAAGGAGGTGCTTCTCGGCGACCGTAGAGATGGTGAGATCTCACTGACAACCGAAACACAGAAATTACAACTTCGTGCCGGCGTCCCGCAAAGAGAAGGGAAAATTAAAGCCGTGGAGGTGATGCCTCCAGGCTGGTGCTACAGGGAGTCACCAGGGAGGTGATGCGAAGCTCTGCCTTGCCACCCCCAGTGTCTCCACAGGAGCTACATCTTGTGGGTCTTCGCTGGAGGTTGTAAGATATAATTGCTTTATGTATATATTTTCCGGCAGGCTTTTGCCGGCATTCCCAGCAGGAGCTTGGCTCAGCAGCAGCTCCTAAGCAGCTTTCTTGCCACATCTTGCATTTTTTACATCCCGACCGGGCTTTCCGTTCCCCTTTTGTGTTCAGTGCTGGTGTCCTAATTATCTACCCAAGGTCTGAGACATCACCTGCTGGTTTTTGAATTACCAAGAGCTTCCCTGTCTCTCCCTCTCTCTCGGGACTTTGCTGTTATCAGCGCAGTGAGGAACATTTCAAGGTTACTAAAAGGAGCAACGCCCTGCTGTTACTCGGCATTCTTAATTGGAGTGAAGCCTGGCCAGGGTGGGGATTTGCAGATAAATCTGACTTCTCCTTGGTTACACATAATAAAAAGGCAAGACTAGAAAGCATAGCAGCACACTCACCAGGCCCTGAAGAGAAGCAGAGAGAGCCAGGAAACACCGAAGGAAAATGAGGAAAGGCTGAGCTAGAAGAAGCATGGGAAGAGGAGGAAAAACTGGCAGCGGAGGAAGATGCTCGCACGGTGCTTCACAGGGACCAGCAAGGACACATGGGTCCCTTTGGGGACACAGAGAAGAGGACCAAAGGGGAAACGCAGGTGGCAAGAGGGTCCCCTGGGGACTACAATCCCATGGGCAAGTTGGAAGCAACCAGAGCCATCGTATTTTTTCGAGCAGTTAACAGCTAAAAGTCACACCAGCTGGACAAGAGGAAGGTAAAAACCAAGATCCTGCTGTCCCCACCAAAAAAAAAAAAAGATAGAGCTTCATTAAAACACGAAAAGGATAAATTCGGGGGGAAATACTTGCAGTTATAAGGTTTGAAATGAGTCCCCACGCTCGCTGCCAGCACAGCGGCCGGGATACAGCTGCTTGGGGGAGGATTTCACAGCTGAGCATGGACACCACGAGCTCCTCTCCCGACAGATGAACCGCGCCGAGACTTAAGGGGATATCAAAACTCGGCTTCAGATAAATATTAATAAACTCTGGGAAAGTTTTCCCCCTGCAAAAATTGGTTTTCCTGTCAAATGTCAAAGAGTGGCTGCCGCGGGCGGGACACAGCACTGTGAAACCAGAGCGTGGTTGTTGCAGCGGTAGATTTTCGCAGCTGGCGATGCAAACGCGGGCTCTGCACTGCAGGGAGGTAACACAGCTAATTATCCTCAGTAATTAGCTACTCGGTACAATACTGTGACGGTCCAAGAAGTGATATCAACCCCAACCCAAATACAAATTGAACTGCAGAGTAATAGCTCTTTTCCTGCTTGGAAATAAGGTAAGAAAATAGCAAGTGAAAGCGACAGCAGAGCTTTGACTCCCAAATGGTTTATGTTGGTTTCTCTTAAATTCAGTGTCCTTTTCTCTTAAATTCTATGTCCTCTTCTATTTCAGCTGCAGCTTCACGAGGAGCTGCAAGAAACCCCTTCTGCAGCTCATACTAAAGAACAAGGCAAAGCCAACTAGGTCATAGGAAGCTGGATTTATACCTCTTAGTGTTAAAGGAGAGTCATATAATTCAGGCAAAATAGCAAAATAAAAAACATTTGCAAGAGACTTCTGCCACGAAGCCTCCGAGCAGAGCAACCCCTTACCAAGCAGGGTGAAGGCGTGCCTGGTTTTCTCGAAGTCATCGGCGTCGTCCACGCCATCAATAGACGTGTCACCTCCCTGAGAAGTGTAGAAAAAGTCTTTGGCACATGCTAGGAGAGAAGAAACAGAAGAAAGGCATCAGCCAGCAGTAGCTTTCCATACCGTGTACTGGGATGCTCCCTGTTCCCCATCCTGTCTGTCCTTGAAGTGCACCCGCTTCCTTTTAACTATGGTTTGCTTGGAAATGGATGAAGTATAACCTTGATAAACCACTGTAATTAATTCTTGCAGTGATGGAACCCCTTCCTTGTTCAAAGCAAGTTCAAAAAGGGCAGAGCTGTGGTATATTTGGGCTTCAAATAATTGCTCCATCACATAGGCGCATAGAATCACAGAATGGTTCAGGTTGGAAGGGACCTTCAAGACCATCCAGTTCCAACCCAATTCCAGTAGGCAGGGACACCTCCCACCAGACCAGGTTCCTCAAAGCCCCCTCCAACCTGGCCTTGAACCCCCTTCAGGGATGGAGCAGCCACAGCTTCTCTGGGCAACCTGGGCCAGGGTCTCACCACCCTCACAGCAAAGAAGTTCTTCCCCACATCTCATCACAATCTCCCCTCTTCCAGTTTAAGACCACTCCCTCTCGTCCTATGGCTCTGCTCTCTGATCAAGAGTCCCTCCACAGCTTTCCTGAAGCACCTTTAGGACTGGAAGGAGCTCGAAGGTCTCTCTAAGACCCCCGGCTCTCTCAGCCTGTCCTCACAGCAGAGGGGCTCCAGCCCTCGGAGCATCTCCGTGGCCTTCTCTGGACCCTCTCCAACAGTCCTTCCTGTGCTGAAGACTCCAGAGCTGGACACAACATATTACTTCAAGTACTGAGGTTACCACTTTGATTTTTTTTTTTTAAATCCTGTTTTACCCAGGACTGATTCAGACACTGTAACACCTTTCTCCTAAACCCGAGGAGCAAAGGGAATGGAGAAACTCTTGCAGCACCAGCATTACACCATTTAAGCATCTGTGCTTTAGCAAAGTTATTTCAGGACGAGGCAAAGCTGCATCCTATGTCAAGGCATTTTAAATGGAGAAACAAGAAGAGATGGCAGGATTTATATCTGCTTTATAAAGCTTCAGGTGCAATCACCCTTCCTTAAAACAAAAGCTTATTTGAGGCCAAAACCTAAGTCCCAGAATGACAGGATGATACAGGGTTGGAAGGGACCTCTAGAGGTCCATCTAGTCCAAACCCCTGCCAAAGCAGGTCCACCCAGAGCAGGTTGCACAGGAATCCATCCAGGTGGGGTTTGAATGTCTCCAGAGAAGGAGACTCCACCACCTCTCTGAGCAGCCTCTTCCATGGCTCTGACACCCTTGAAGGAAAGAAGTTCCTCCTCATTCCTGGAAATGAGGAAACAGGCTTGGCCCTGGGGAGGGCTGGTGGAGCCCAGGAGGTGGACAGCCTCCCCATCCCACCCAGAATCCCTTCTCAGCTTCAACTCATTTCAAACTGGGAAGGAGGGACTCGCCAAGAAAAGCTCAGAAAGATCATTAAACGCTCATGAAAATAATGAGAAAAGCAGCCTACTGTGCTCTCCCCATCACCCTGCTGCTAACCTTTAAAATCACTGCAATCTGCACTTCTTTTTTGACTCACATCACCACCAGAAGGTTCTCAGCCCTTCCCAGCCCTCCCACGGGCTTTTCCATTAGCTGTATTTTTGGGCTGTAAAAAACCAAACATATAATTCTTTAAAGCCCCGGGAGCCGGAGGTTTTGGTAACTCTGCTTGTCGCCGGAGCATCGGGAATAAGGGGCAGAAAACACTGATTGGGGTCAGAGAGATGATGTCCATCCCAGTTATCCCCACCACTCTCAGCACAACCGTGACGGAGCACATGGAATTAACACCTTGATATTGTCACACATCACCTGACAAGACACATCGAGGGCTCCTGCTTTTGATACGGAAAAATATACATCCTGCTCTCTGTCTAATAAAAAAACCCAGATTTTTACATCAAGATACTCCTTGATTTATATGGCCTCGGGAAAAAAAGGGTGGCAGGAAGGTAAGGGGCAGCTCACACGAGGAAATAAGTGAGTTTTGACTAGTCATCTTGAGAGACAGGCTAGTAAACGTGACGCAGCATTGGTCATGAAAAAAACCCCTTGAAAGAAAGAGAAATAAGTGGAGAGTTGGGCAGAGAGGAACCTGATGAACTTCAACAAGGGCAAGTGCAGGGTGCTGCACCTGGGGAGGAATAACCCCCTGCACCAGGAGAGGTTGGGGGTGACCTGCTGGAGAGCAGCTCTGAGGAGAAACACCTGGGAGTTCTGGTGGACAACAGGATGCCCATGAGCCAGCAATGGGCCCCTGTGGCCAAGAAGGCCAATGGCATCCTGGGGGGCATCAGGAAGAGTGTGACCAGCAGGTGGAGGGAGGTCATCCTGCCCCTCTGCTCTGCCCTGTGGAGGTCCCAGCTGGAGCACTGGGTTCCAGTTCTGGGCTCCCCCGTTCTACGAGGACAGGGAACTGCTGGAGAGGGGACAGCAGAGGGCTACAAAGATGATGAGGGGCCTGAAGCATCTCTCTGCTGAGGAAAGTCTCAGGGACTTGGGTCTCCTTAGTCTGGAGAAGACTGAGAGGGGACCTGATCAACGCCTATAATTCCTTCAAGGGTGGGTGTCAGGAGGATGGGGCCAGGCTTTTTTCAGTGATGACCAGGGAGAGAACAAGAGGTAACAGACACAAACTTGAACATAAAAAGTTGCATCTAAACACGAGAAGGGACTTCTTTCCAACTTGGAAGGCATCTGAGGAGTTAACCACTGACAGCCAATCTAAAAAAGGTAATGGACTCAAAGGTGCCACATCCCTGGAGATGGCATGAGCAAACCTTCTCCGCTTCAAGCTCCTCTTCACTGAACAGGAAGACGCAACCTGATCAACGACCTGCAATGACCATCACATTCTCCTGTTGCCCTCACACTCAGGCAGACATGACCAGCAAGCAAGGAGGTGGAAGCACTTACTTAGTCCAAGTTCTTTGAATTCTGGAAGACTTGCCGAGGCACAAAGCTGATAGAAGATGTGGTAGTTGCGTTCATCCTCCGCCTACAAGGGAAAATGGCAAGTTAACAGAGGGAGGAAGCGGTTACACCAGTGCTCTCACCCTCAGCCTGAAGCCACCCTGAACACCTCCCCAGTTTCCCACCATGAAGATATCCTCCGTGCCACCAAGAAGGCTGGAGCCCCTCTGCTGTGAGGACAGGCTGAGAGAGTTGAGGGGGGGTCAGCTGGAGAAGAGAAGGCTCCAGGAAGACCTTCGAGCCCCTTCCAGTCCCTCAAGGGGCTCCAGGAAAGCTGGGGAGGGACTCTGGATCAGGGAGGGGAGCCATAGGACG
>JAOQGH010000019.1:2338475-2351645 GCA_025769975.1 Gallinago jamesoni | reverse complement strand
GAGGGGTTCAAGGCCAGGTTGGATGGGCCTTGGAGCAACCTGGTCTGGTGGGAGGTGTCCCTGCCCAGGGCAGGGGGTGAAACAGGATGATCTTTAAGGTCCCTTCCAACTCAAACCATTCTATGATGAAGCACTGGATAAGTGGTGGAGTCACCATCCCTGGAGTTATTTAAAAGCCGGGCAGACGTTGTCCTGAGAGACATGGGTTAGTGATGTTTTTTGTCAGTGTCAGGTTGATGGTTGGACTTGATGACCTGAAGGGTCCCTTCCAACCTGGAAAATCCTATGATTCTATGATCTTCAAAAAACAAAACAAAACAAAAAAGACTGTAGCCTGTAATTTATTTTTCCTGGCTTTTTATGAGATCTAGTAAAAATCTCAGCAGCTGCTCAGAGAAAGGTTTTCCATCCCTGCCCAGCAGTCAGGCCAGGAGCAACCGTTTCTCCTTGGGGCTCCCACTTCAGCCATGGCGGGGACAATCAAAGGCCAATTAATGACTCCCAGATACGTATTCCTCCATAATGAGGTGACCAGGTTGGGATTATGTAGAACAACTGCAAAAAACTGAGCCTGAAAGACAAATCTGGAATTCGTGTCCACCAGGAAAGCTGCTTTTTGAATTCATTGTTTTAACCCAAAGAAAAGATCCAGACTATTAAATTCCCAGAGTACAGCACCTAAAAGAAAGAAAAGAAGAAAAAGAAAAAAAAAAAAGCACAGCTCCTCACCTGGAACACAACTCGAGATTTTTCCAACAGATATGTCCTCATGTTGGCACCAATGATGTGGTATCTCTTATCAAAGCCAATCTGGATGTACTTCCCGAAGCGACTGCTGTTGTCATTCCTTGTTGTTTTAGCGTTTCCAATTGCCTGTATACAAAAAAAAAAATTAAAATAAATCAATGTTAATTTTTATCTTCATTTTTAAAATCTTTTAAACATTCAAATTTGCAATCAGAGAAGCAGTCATGGGAGGAGTAGAGGAAAACCCCTTCCCAGATGCAGAAGGCAGAGCGTGACTCTGGGGAGGACTCTTCACTGAAAATGTGGTCTCTCTGGAATTTTTTTTGGGGGGGAAAAAAAAAAGCATATAAACAGAAATGAGTATTTATACGGTAATGAGATTGTCTACATCCCAAGCAGCACAGCACTCTTGCTTTGTCTTACAGGATGTCCCCATCTTTGTTCACAACGAGTCAATATTGGCAGCTTTCCTGGAGGAGACATGGGCAACGAAGCCCTGGGAGAGGGACAGACCCGGCTGCAATCCATCTCCAGATGGTTTGGCTTCGGTCCATGGATTTGGTGACATAGCCAGAGCTCCTCTGTGCCTCTCCAGCACCTGCTTGTCAACTCCTTGGTGAGGAGAGAATCCAGCCCATGTGCAAACATCAAGGGTGCAAACATGGCAATCCATCAAGCAACCAAAGAAGAACTGGTGGTGATGGAAGAAGGCTGGAGAAAGTCAATATTCTTATTCATGGCTACAACAACCTTAGTTTCGACCACCATTCTCCTGCCCTGAGATGAGGGGCCTCAAGCAAGGACAGGAGAAGCGACGGAAGAGAATGAGCCCTTGTGAACCTCTCAAAGGATCCAGGCAACCTCAGCAAGCCCTGCCTGCTCCTTGCTCCATCCATCCACCACAAACCCGACCCCTCTGCTAACAAATGCTCCTCCTTCCCCCAAAGCCCTTTTATTTAGAATCATAGAATCATCCAGGTTGGAATCAGATCATCAAGTCCAACCATCAACCCAACACTGACAAAAACCATCACCAAACCATGTCCCTCAGCTAAACTCTGCCCAGCTTTTCAATACCTCCAGGGATGGAGACTCCACCACTGCCCTGGACAGCCTCTTCCAACACTTAATAACCCGTTCAGTATAAAAAAAATTCCTAATAGCCATACTAAACCTCCCCTGGTGCAACCTGAGGCCGTTTCCTCTTGTCCCATCACCCGGTCCTTGGGAGAAGAGACCAAACCCCCCTGGCTACACCCTCCTTTCAGGGAGTTGGAGAGAGCGAGAAGGTCTCCCCTCAGCCTCCTTTTCTCCCCTGGCTCCCTCAGCTGTTCCATACAAGACTTGTGCTCCTCTGCTCCTGTAGCTCACTCTTCCCCACCACTGACAGAGCTCCCAGACCCACAGCCCCCCACTTCTCACCTCCAACCCACATCTCAGAGGCAGAGCACACTCCATTTCTGCTCAGAGCCCATCACGGAATGATACGGGGTTGGAAGGGACCTCTGGAGATCATCTACTCCAACCCCCTGCCAAAGCACGCTCACCCAGAACAGGTTGGACAGGAACCCATCCAGGTGGGTTTTGAATGTCTCCAGAGAAGGAGACTCCACCACCTCCCTGGGCAGCCTCTTCCAGGACTCTGTCACCCTCACAGGAAAGAAGTTCCTCCTAGTGTTTAGGTGGAACTTCTTCTGTTCCATTTTGTGCCCATTACCTCTTGTCCTGTCACTGGGCACCAATGAAAAAAGAATGGCCCCATCTTACATATCCCATCCACCAAACCCAGAGCATCTCATTGCTAAGGGCTATTTCACGACACACACATCCCTCTTCTCCATCTTCACATTTTAATTTTGGGGTTTTTGCAAACCTGGCAGTTCTTTTTCATGGTTTTCATGTGGGCAACATCCTCCTCTATTTCAAATAACGACAGGTTCCCCGGCCCCAGCACTGAGAAATTATATCCAGAACTGAACCACAGGCAAGAAAATTAGAGCAATAAAATTATGAGGTTATATAAAAGAATAGCACGCTATGATTTTTCCCTGAATGCTTTTAAGAGTTCCCAGGTATTGCAGCTACATTTCACAGAGGCACAGGAGAAGGAGGAATAAAGAGCTCGAAGGCCACACTGTGACAGATCATCAAGTGTCACAGATCACTGGGAGCTCCTGCCTTGAAAAGAAAAGTCCTCCAAGTCTGAAGTTCTTAACTGACTTTGGAAAAGCCTAAATCCTGTTCTTCAGTTTGCAAATCAAAGCACTCCGACTCCAAAATCTCTTTGTAAAATGGGATTTAGGGACTCAGACCTTTATTTTCACCATCTGGTGAAATTTAATTTAATTCCTTATAAAAGGAATTACTTTCCTTCAGAGCACTGCTCAGGGTCCATCAAAGGTAAGTTCTTGGAGCCTTGATAGGGATGCACGGGCTCAGTTTCAAAACCATCAAAGAGAGGAGCAACTGGGGTGGGTAAATGGATGTTTATCACCATATTTCTGTATTTTCAGACCATCTCGGAATTGTTGTGAGGCTGCAAACCAAGTCTGGCTCACAAGTCCCTACAGCTCCCACCGTTTTTGTGGCTTCTGGAGAGACAGAGAGATGACATCAAGCAGGACGAAGGAAATTATGCGGCTTTTACCTCCATGATTGGGCTCGAGGCGAGGACTTTGGCTTCGATGTTGGTCTCGCTGGCGGAACCACCCACGGTTGCGAAGAAGCGCATGGCGTATTTGGCAGAGACCGTCTTTCCAGCACCAGACTCCCCACTCACGATGATGGACTGGTTCTTCTCATCCCTGTTAGGGAACAGAAGAAAAGCTTTTGTAAGTTAATCCTTTTTATTGTTACTAGGTTGTTCTCGTCACACAACGGTCCTCCATCTTCATATCTCTCCATCTTCCTCACCTTGTCACCACCTACATTATGGATGTTGGATTTATTCTGGATGCTGCCAACTTAACGGTAAATAATACACAATTGTGATACATCTCAGCTAAAAGGTAAAGGACATTCTGAACATCTCCAGAACATCTCCAAGGTCTTGAAGAGACAGTGGGAGATGAAGCCCTGCATGACCCCTGCTGCTTTCTTCACCCCTGGAGCACGTAGCCCAGTGTTTGAGAAGGGGGGTTGGACTAGATGGTCTCCAGAGGTCCCTTCTAACCCCTACAATTCTGTGACTTGATTCCTTATGCAACGATATGACCATCAGCATTCCCCAACATCTGGCTAATTCTTTGACAACAATAATACAAAGCACATCTCTGACATCAGACTCGCACCGACTAATCACCCCCAAATCCTGGGGTATTTCTGGGACCAAGGGGTAAGAAAAAGAAGATAAAGAGCTTAAATGCAATTCCTGGTAGACATCACCAAGTAAAATTTGTTCAGCTCCTGAAGCTTTGCAAAACAAAGTCATTTTCAAGAAGGATTCGTGCAATAACAGAAGGTTCAGGCAACCTTACCTTCTCCAAGCACTATTAAATTTGCTTGTAAAAGGATACAGGTGTTTCAGCACCGAGATAATAAAATTCAAGCAAATACACACCCGACCTTTTCCTCCGCACGTATGAAAATATTTTGCAGGAGGGGGAAGTGTTATTCTGGCACCGAGGGGCTGCCACAAACCCTTCTGCAGCCGTGGTGGGAGCAGCCTCTGATGCTCCATGCCCAGGCTGGTCTGGGACACCAGGAGCAGCCCTGATGCCACAAGAACTAGCACAGACCATGGGACTTTGCATGGGAAAGTGAGGGTGCATCACCTGATGTAGCTTTTGAGCCTTGCAGGGAGCACAAGACTCATCCAAATGCCTTCTTCTACTTGCAAAATTCATTATTCACGCAAAAAACTCACACCAGTCATCCTGGCTATATTGAAATACCCAGTCCTTCCCACCATGGATGATCCCACCACTAGATACATCCCAATAAATAATCATTTTTATGTTCTTGAGCTGTGGCAGAGGAGAGCTAAAGTAATAAAAGGACTTTTTTTCAGGAGAACTACATCCCTCCAGGCAAAGATCTGCTCTGGGATCTGCCTCCCAGGGCATCACCGTCACATGGCAAACCCGGCACCGCTGCAATTTGGCTTTGGGGACTTTGGGAAAGAGAGACTGCAGGGTTTCATATAAGCTCCCCAAAAATATCAGAGCCATTGGGGTAAGCTGGAAGTACGTCATCGAGTGTGTTTTTTAAATAAGATCAAGTTAAACTTCCCAAACTGTGCTGGGATTTCACAAATCCCAGCTGAATGCAGCCACACAAAATCCTAAATAGGAGTGAAAGGGTAAATTCACGCCTTGCAGTTCTCCTGCCATCAGGAAACACCATAAAAATGCTTTTCAGTTTAAGAGACTCAGTTTAGGGTTATACCAGCGAGAGATGAGAACCGGGGTTCAATGATTTGCCGTAAACGACTCCTACGCTCTCAACAAAAACACAAACGGACTCAACCCCACACCCCTACTTTCCTCCACTGTGAGGCTTCGACATCTTAATTCCTTCTGGGCTCAAGATACTTGGTTCGGAGAAAAACCCCAGTCAAGTCAAACACGTAGCACTTTGGTGCCAACCACAACTTTCCAACACTTTCAGAGACAAGGAATTTCTCGCCGTATTTATATTTTCCAGGGACTGATTCATGAAATACATCTTAATCCATTCACCAGCCAGCTCCATGGCTCTTCTGGGCATCCACCAGCAGGAAGTCAAGAAGAACCTCCAATCCTAGGCACAAATACAAGTTGAGCAGAGAATGGACAGAGAGCAGCTCTGAGAAAGACTTGGGATTGTTCATGGAAGGACATGGACCTGATGGAGCAGGGCCAGAGGAGGCCACGGAGATGCTCCGAGGGCTGGAGTTCCTCTGCTGTGAGGGACAGGCTGAAAGAGTTAGCGGGGTTCAGCCTGGAGAAGAAAAGGCTCCAGGGAGACCTTAGAGCCCCTTCCAGTCCCTAAAGGGGCTCCAGGAAAGCTAGGGAGGAACTCTTGATCAGGGAGGGGAGCCAGAGGACAAGGGGGAAGGGTTTTAAACCAAAACAGGGGAGATTGAGATGGGATCTGGGGAAGAACTTCTTTGGTGTGAGGGTGGTGAGAGCCTGGCCCAGGTTGCCCAGAGAAGCTGTGGCTGCTCCATCCCTGGAAGGGTTCAAGGCCAGGTTGGAGGGGGCTTGGAGCAACCTGGTCTGGTGGGAGGTGTCCCTGCCCAAGGCAGGGTGTTGGAACTGGATGATCTTTAAGGTCCCTTCCAACCCAAACGATTCTATGATTCCGATCACTCCAGCTACCAGGCAGTTAATGCAGAAATACCATCCATGAACCAAACACAACCTCACCCAGGCAAACAAAAAACCAGAGCTCGCCTTCCTGGTGACTCAAAAAAACCGACTCAAAAAAGGCAAGTGCAGGGTGCCACACCTGGGGAGGAATAACCCCCTGCACCAGGACAGGTTGGGGCTCACCTGCTGGAGAGCAGCTCTGAGGAGAAACACCTGGGAGTTCTGGTGGACAACAGGATGCCCATGAGCCAGCAATGGGCACTTGAGCACGGGGTCCAGTTGTGGGCTCCCCAGTTCAGCAAGGACAGGGAAGTGCTGGAGAGGGGACAGCAAAGGGCTACAAAGATGATGAGGGGCCTGGAACGTCTCTCCAATGAGGAGAGGCTGAGGGACTTGGGTCTTTTGAGTCTGGAGAAAAGAAGACTGAGGGGGGATCTGATCAAGGCCTATAAATACTTCAAGGGTGGGTGTCAAGAGGATGGGGCCAGGCTTTTTTCAGTGGTGCCCAGGGACAGGACAAGAGGAAATAGGCACAAACTTGAACATAAGAAGTTCCACCTAAACACTAGGAGGAAATTCTTTCCTGTGAGGGTGACAGAGCCCTGGCAGAGGCTGCCCAGGAAGGTGGAGGAGTCTCCTTCTCTGGAGACATTCAAACCCCACCTGGACATGTTCCTCTGCAACCTGCTTTGGCAGGGGTTTGTACCAGATGATCTCCAGAGGTCCCTTCCAACCCCATATCATTCTGTGATTCTGTGATTCTTTTCCAACTTCAGGAATAAAAGCCTTCAGAAATAAAGGCTACAGAGACTTTCCCTTCTTCTCTGTTCCAACTGCTGGTGCCAGCAAGGAAAGATGGATGAATCCCAAGAAGAGGCTGGGAGCAAACAGGCTGCTGAGGGAGCAAAAATGGTCAAGATCAGGCAGGATTTATTTGTATTCATCGTGAAATAAAAAAATCCTGAATTGTTTAGCCATTGTGCAGGTGCCGCACGCAACACAACTGCCTGAAATACAGTCAGTTTTGGCAGCATCAGCACAGAAGAAAATTATTATGGAAATAAAGCCTGGAAAAAAAATGGAAGTGTTATGGGTGAATAGTGGCTCTGCTGCAGCTTGGCAAGGCTGTCACATCTCCTCCCAGGACTTATGTGGCTCCTGTGCACCTCAAGGCTGTCTCTGTGGCTTGTTGTGGTGCTATGGTGTGCACCAGTGCCCTTCTCCCCGTGGTAAACAGCTCGATTTATGCACACATGGTGGCACACAACATGGTCACACTTGTCCAGCAACACAGGGCATGCAACAGGAATTAGGCTTCAATGATGGCCAAAGACGCCAATCCCACCACGTACCTACAGCTCAAAACCAGGTATAAGGCACTTAAAGATGCATCTCCCCCACCCTCATCCCCATGGGTCTGCAGGACTTTTGTTTCTCCACTTAGAACAGCTGTCTTAGATGACTCAGTCTGGAGAAGAGGAGGCTCCGGGAAGACCTTAGAGCCTCTCCCAATTCCTAAAAGTGCTCCAGGAAAGCTGGGAAGGGACTGTTGATCAGGAAGGGGAATCACAGGACAGGATGGAAAGGTTTTAAATTAAAAGAGAGGAGCTTGAGATGAGATCTCAGGAAGAAATTCTTTGCTGTGAGGGTGGTGAGACACTGGAACAGGTTGCCCAGAGAAGCTGTGGTTGCCCCATGCCTGGAGGAGTTCAAGGCCAAGTTGAAGGGGGCTTTGAGCAACCTGGTCTGGTGGGAGGTGTCCCTGCCCAGGGCAGGAGAGTTGGAACTGGATGATCTTTGAGGTCCCTTCCAACCCAAAGCATTTTACATTTCTACAGCCTGGAAAACTAAAACCATGATCTGAGCTACAGTCTCCAACCATCCAAGACATTTACAAAACCATCAAGGCGCAGATGTCCAACCAGAATAAAGTCCACCACAATTTCTTCAACACAAGGGGCAGCAGCACCTCCAAAGTTGAGGGCTCCAATTGCTGGTGGCGTCTGATGCAGCCTGTGGAACCATGCCTGTCTGTGCAATTTAACGTTTTGCTCCACTTTCCTACTTCAATGAGCCCTCTTCAAGTAATTAATACCTGTTCATGAGCTGCTATGCAGGTGAGTAACACCTCTTTTTTTTTTTTTTTTTCCACGGAGATTTGTCATGTTACAAGCAACACCCTCACCCTTGGCCACAAACACAGCGAGAGATGGGTGAGGCATCCAGCCCAGCAAAACCAATAAGGAAAACCAAATAAGTTTTCACAATGTGTGAAAAACATTAGGGTTTTTTTTTCATTTTTTTTATAAGGGTAACATCTCAAGGTGCTGCCCAAGGCAGAAATAAAAAATCAGTTGTCTATGAAGAGCAAGGACACTTCAAACAGATACCTGCGCTGATTAGGACTAGCTGCTAATTAACTTTCCATCAAGGAAACAGATTTCCCTTCTTGTTTAAGGAGTCGGTATTTCACCCAGAGCAGAGAACACCGCTACCCTGGGAGGTGCCTCCAAACAGCCTGAGAAAAGTGTGTAGAAATGTCTAACCTTCAAGCCTGCCCACGTGGACACAGGTCTTCAACTGACTAAGAGCTGAACTGGTTTTGATTGCATCAGAGCAATCAAGAGGTGAGACACCGCTGAGCATTTCCATACACAGTTCTCAGCCTGGGAACGTCATTAGTCATCATGACTAATGATTTTTCCATCTGTTTACCTGGTTAAGTGAGGGCTGAACATTCCTGGAAACTCCTTGCTGCAAGAAAGGGGATGGGTCAAGATCTAGGGTCGAACCCAAGGACAGCGAACCCAAGGGACCCCAAGGTGGGTTCCCACTCACCATCAGAAGGAGATAGGGGATATCTGAAAGCACATCCATCCATCCAAGACCCTCAGCCTTCACCAACACTGTTTGAAAGCAGGAGCGTTTGAAGATAAATATACTCCCAACGTTCTCCAGACCTAAATCACAGTCACAATTTTTCCAATGTCAGCTTTCTTTAGAGCAGTAAATACAAAGCCACAAGAAGGGACCTTGAGCTTACAGAACTTGCTTTTATGGTCATCTCTTCATCGCTGCGCACCTTCATCGTGATCTCAACAGTGAGAGCAAAACCACTACAAACACGGTTCCTCCGAGAGGAAAAAAAACATCCCGAAGCAAACGGGGGCAGAGCCAGACCCTATAAATAATTATCAGGGGTCACTCCGGCTCTAATCCCGGATCCGACACTAATTCTCCACGTTGGGGAACGAGTCAATGAACCTCTCCCACCGCGGAAATCATATTTAACCTACTTCTTTCAGGATGCTGGGAGGATTAGCGTTCATAAAGCAAACTGAAGGTTAAAAATGCTTTAAGTAGGGTAGTTTGAATTTATTCTGACCGCGCCGAGAACACCCATAAGGCCTCAACACACAACGGGCTCTACTACACTTCGCCATCGACCGCTAAAACCCAGTGTGGTTATTACATTGAGCAATATATAAAAATACAATCATTTAACGACCGTTGGATTGCATCCCCCCCCAGGTGCCAAGGACAGCGATGGAAAACGGAGACGGTCTCAGTCTGCCTTCAAGTGAACAAACAGATGCTGTACATCCCGAAGATAAAACTCAGCGTTGCCTCTGAAATGGCCTCCAAAGCCAGGAATCATTCCCATTTCTGTGGCACAACCAGAATTTGGAGCATTGTTGCTGATGAGAGTGGCAGCAGCTTGTTTTATTTGTCGGCTTTAATTTGGGTTTTTAGAATATCCAGCATCGTCAGTCAACACAAACAGGAAAACACAACTTTGGGGTAG
Organism: Gallinago jamesoni; assembly: GCA_025769975.1. Classification (NCBI taxonomy): domain Eukaryota; kingdom Metazoa; phylum Chordata; class Aves; order Charadriiformes; family Scolopacidae; genus Gallinago; species Gallinago jamesoni. The sequence continues at coordinate 2,341,802 of JAOQGH010000019.1, read as the reverse complement.
TCAGACTTTTCCCTCTGAGAAAAATCAAGGAGATATTATTTAGCATCTGGTCAAACAGAAGCATTTAAGGACATGCTTTCTGTTTGCATTGTCAAACATCTGCTGCTAAATATTCATCCAGGGTTTTTTTCTGGGTTTTTTTGTGGGGTTTTTTTCTTGGGTTTTTGTTGTTGGTTTTTTTAGGGATTTTTTTTTTTTTTTACACAGCATCTTTCATAAATAGCAGCCATCACCCTATAAAACTTCTTCTTTTCCTTATATGATTGGGTTTTGGAGGTAAGTAATTATTTTTATACTGAATTTTTTCACCGACAACCTACATGGGTCACACCACAGCTCCAAAATACATTTTGGCCAGAACCACCCCAAAAGCTGCTGCAGCCCTTCCCTACCCCAGCACCTTCATAACTGTTAAGATAAGTTTGCACCTTAATGCAACAAACAGCAATAACCAAGGGGTAATGGTTTTAAGCCGAAAGAAGGGAGATTGAGATGAGATATTGGGAAGAATTTCTTTGGTGTGAGGGTGGTGAGAGCCTGGAAGAGGCTGCCCAGAGAAACTGTGGCTGCCCCATCCCTGGAGGGGTTCAAGGCCAGGCTGGATGGGGCTTTGAGCAACCTGGTCTGGTGGGAGGTCTCCCTATCCATGGCAGGGGGATGGGAACTGGATGATCTTTGAGGTCCCTTCCAACTCAAACCATTCTATGATTTCAGCAATGTCAAAGCCTGGTGTAACATCACTCAGCTGTTGCAGGTGTGCCCAAAGGACATTAGATCATCCACAACCCATCCAGGGTCTCACTTGAGAAGATACATCAGATACGATGCACCCCACGGGGTCCCATCCTTTGCAGTTTCAGAGCTAATTTGCTCATGTACACCTGGGTTTTAGCTTGAAGCTCTCAGTTGCTGGGATCAAGTCAAAAAGAACCAGTTTGGCCCTGAATGGGAAAGGATGAGGACGCAGCACGGGTAATGTCCAAATTAACCTTATCTTCTGCAGAGCATGAAGTGTTGCCTTCCTTCTGTAGAACACTATTTAACCCACGGATCAATCTGTCGTTTCTAACACCGGGATCAAACACCGTGGTGCAATTAAGACACCTTTGCAGAGGTCAGAGCGCTTTGATGCCATGCTCCAGCAAACCAGTTACTCCTCCTGCGAGAGCGGGGGGAGTCCCACTGGTCCCAGCTCATTAATGTACTTTCTCCCGGGACTGCTTTGCGCAGCCGGTTGGAAAGGCCCCTCCGATAGCAAAGGAAAATCCTGCGGACTCAAAAGTTTCTGCGAAACGCTGAGCTGGCTCTGGTCCTCCCACCAATTCCTCCAGGGCAGGAAGGATGGATGGATGACCTTCTCCCAGGATTTATGCTTCGCACACCCCCGTTGGGGAAGAACACAAGCTCCTCGGCCAGACTAAAACGAGGTCAGCGATTCTTTTGTGTGCTGTTTCTAACAAGAGCAAAACACGCGCCCGGCCAATTTTATTATCTCCCCGGCACCCTGATGCTCTTTTCTGCACTGGGATCGCACCTTGGGTCCAACCCAAGCCACCCAACAAGCAGAAGGTGGCCCCTGTGGAGCACTGCAGCCCTGAAGATGGAGGAGGCTTCACATCCTCCCAAAAAGGACCACATTGGGGCAAGACTCACACTGGTTTTCTGCTCCTCAAGCTTGGATGATGCTACCCCCAGCAGTCCAGCTCTGTGGGCCCCAGGAGGACAAAGTCAGTTGTTCTTCCAACCCCGTGGCAGTCTCAGAAAGAAGGTCCTTCCTTCATCACCAGCCACTGATGCTTGCAAAACTCCTACACAGTTGATATAGACTAGGAAAAGTTCAGAAAGATTTTCAGAAATCAACTGGATTGTTGTTTTTTGGGAGCGTGCTCTGGGTTCTCCACCCTGAGGTCCTTATGTCACCTCTGGAGAAGTTGTGTCCAGCTCTTCCTGCAATGCCTGAGGTCTAATACCAGCATGTTTATGGGCTCTTCCAAAACCTTCTCCCCTCTTCCCTATCCCACTTTAAATAAGAGAAGCCTCTTGGTTTCTCCCCTTCCCAAATTCGAGGCTATTGAGTGGGTTTTTTTTTCCTTCTGAACCTTTTTTTTTTTTCAGACCAGAGCTTTCGTTTTGAGATGGTATCTCCTGCAAAGCCCAGCTGAACAACCCCCCGCCCCCAACCCAGCCTCATTCATCAGAATCCCTAAACCCTTCCCTGCTTTTAATATAAGGCAGCATTAAGCGTTATTTATTGTGCCAACCTGATTCCTCCTGCATCTCTGTCGGGGGTTAATCTCTCTTTTAACTCCCACCCGCTCCCTCATTGTATGGTTTTAAATCCTCTTGTAAAGCTTGAAATTTGAAGTGCTATCAAAGGACATCCCCCCACCGCGCCCATACTCTTCCCCACCTCTGTTAGGTTATGAGCAGGGTCGATCCTGCAATTTCTGCTCTTTTCCAGCTCCAGCATTAGAGCCCACAGCAGAAAAGAGAGCAATCATGAAAGGATTCTAGGTGGAAGGGACCTTAAAGGTCATCCAGTCCCACCCCCCTTCCCTAGGCAGGGACACCTCCCACCAGACCACGTTGCTCCAAGACCCATCCAACCTGGCCTTGAACCCCTCCAGGGATGGGGCAGCCACAGCTTCTCTGGGCAACCTGGGCCAGGCTCTCACCACCCTCAGAGTCAAGAATTTCCTCCCCAGATCTCAATCTCCCCTGTTTCAGGTTGAAGCCATTACCCTACATCCTAAGGCTACACACCCCTGTAAAAAGTCCCTCTCCAGCTTTCTTGTAGACCCCCTTCAGATACTGGAAGGCCACTGTAAGGTCTTCTCCAGTCCTGGCCATACACAGCCCCACCAGCATTGGTAGCTCTGCAAGACACAGATCATCCATGTTGCCTGTTGGTGTAAGCAAGCAGTGATTTTTTATTTTTTTTTTTAGATGTGAGTGGACCAAAAATGGAAGGCACTACCAAAAAGAGTTACCTCATCCACAGTGCAGGTGGTTGAGCATTTCGTGCCAGCACAGGGGGGCTGGAAAGGGAAGCCAAACTATTTCCATAGAACTTCTAATTTAGGAATCACACAGTAGATGCTGACCTTGGGTTGAATTGTAAACACTGAGGTTTATCCAGCATCGACCAAGCCACACATGAGATCTGTGGCACAGACACACAGAAGTTAAACTGATCCCCAAAACCACTCTTGCATGTCTTAATTTATTCCTTCTCCAAGAACAAAGGCAACAAAGGGCAACGGAGCTGGTGAGGGGTCTGGAGCACAAGTCTTGTGAGGAGCAGCTGAGGGAGCTGGGGGTGTTCAG
>JAOQGH010000019.1:2319031-2338375 GCA_025769975.1 Gallinago jamesoni | reverse complement strand
AGGAGGCTGAGGGGAGACCTTCTCGCTCTCTCCAACTCCCTGAAAGGAGGGTGTAGCCAGGGGGGGTCGCTCTCTTCGCCCAAGGAACAGCATTTCCCAAGGGGAAATGGCCTCAGGTTGCACCAGGGGAGGTTTAGATTGGATATTAGGAAACATTTCTTCACAGAAAGGGTTATCAAGCCTTGAAATAGGCTGCCCAGGAAAGTGGTTGAGGCACCATCCCTGGAGGTGTTCAAAAGATGATTTGACATGGTCCTCAAGAATACGGCTTCGTAACTTTTATTTTTTATTTCTTATTTATTTTTTTTCTCACAGTTAGATTGATGGTTGGACTACATGATCTTTAAGGCCCTCTCCAATCTAGACAATTCTATGATTCTATGCTGGGAAGGAGGAAAACTCCATTCTGACCAACATGTTACCAGGACACTTGCTTTCCCACCGACGTTGCAAGGGTCAGTTAAGGTCCGCAGAGCCCTTTCATGCTCTTGGCAGGAGAACAATTAAATATTCTGCATTTCCAGTTTAGTGGAGTTATACATGGATGAGATGAAGATATTTTTGTCTGACCACATGCAGCAGGTTTGCAGACATCGTGCGTCTGTTAAAGCAGCAGCCCAACAGATGCATAACTATATATAAATAAATATATATATATATAAAGCACAGTATTTACTTTGTCACCCAGCCCACATGCTTCTTAGGTGGCTTTTCCAAGTCCTTTGTCGCCCGAGATCTTTTTCACTGAAATATTTGAACATTCCACTTATTTTTTTGTTTCTCTGTCAGTGACTGCTACCATGTAATGCTAATTAAAAGGTCCACATTTGTGATATAACATTGCTCTCACGGCAAGATCCAGATATGCTAATCAGAAAACAGACAGGATATACAGCAAGGGGTTTACGTCGTTAAATTTACAATTTGAGCAAAGATCATCTCACTCCCTGCTCCCCATTTTTCACAGAATGATATGGAGTAGGAAGGGACCTCTGGAGATCATCTAGTCCAACCTCCTGACAAAGCAGGGCCAGTCACAGCAGGTCCCACAGGAACGTGTCCAGGTAGATACTGAATGTCTCCAGAGGAGACTCCACCACCTCTCTGCACAGCTTCTGCCAAGGCTCTGCCACCTTCACAGGAAAGAAGTTCCTCCTCATGTTCACGTGGAACTTCTTACATTCAAGTTTTGTGCCCATTCCCTCTTGTCCTGTCCCTGGGCACCACTGAAAAAAGCCTGGCCCCATCCTCCTGACACCCACCCTTGAAGGATTTATAGGCATTGATCAGATCCTCCCTCAGTCTTCTCCAGACTCAAAAGACCCAAGTCCCTCAGCCTTTCCTCAGCAGAGAGATGCTCCAGGCCCATAATCATCTTTGTAGCCCTCTGCTGTCCCCTCTCCAGCAGTTCCCTGTCCTTCTGGAACTGGGGAGCCAAGAACTGGACCCAGTGCTTCGGATGGGGAAAAGGCTTCACCAACTTCCCCATCCTGGTCAGGTGGCCTGTCAACATTTTTGGATGTTTGACAGCCTTTGGAGGGCCCATTCTCTTGCCCCATCAACCACAGCAATGCCGTTCATACCACATTCCCCTCTCACCTACTGCTCTTCAATTTTGCACTTTATTAAGCATAATGCATGATTAAAAGACAAAAAATAAAGGCATTAAGAAACCTTCCTTGGACTAGTAAGTCCTGGCCTGAGCCCAGAGTGGACCCAACTGGTACTAAAGGAAGAGACAGGGGCCAAAATCAGAAAAGCCACTACTAGAGTAGAAAAATGAGGCTGCAGACACGAAGGGGAACATCTAACCTTTAACCGAAGCACCCAAATTTTGGGAGTGAGAAGCTGGTGTCGCACTGTCACCGTGCAATCTTCGATCACCTCCACGGAGCTGGCAGTGACTGATGGGACATATTCATCAAGAGGAACGTGGGTCAGGGTTAGAAGTGAGAAAAAAAAAAAATAATAATCTCCGCTCCGGCGTGGAAAGCTGCTGGTTGGGTTGATTTCAGCAGAAAGAAAGTTGCAAGGGGAATTTTCGCTAGACACCCAGGCTTCTGCCCAGAGTGATGACACACAAGGAAATCCGAGCCACCGCCAGGATTTAGGGACACAAGGGATCTTTTGTTCCTCTAAGAAAAGCAAGAAGCAATCAGCCAGGGCTGTGTTTCCTCTCCGAGAGCTTCTGGATGTTCTCCCAGAGCTTTTAGAACACTTTCAGGAGGGCAAATGCCTTCTGCAGCACCCAAAAGTCTAAAAGGCACCGACACGCAACGCACCTCATCAGGGAACATCAAGAGGATGGAGAGGAAGGCCAGAGGAGGAGACAGTTGCATTTCCCTGTCCCAAAGCACAAGTTGTTTTGAACCCCACAGCCTCAGCTCTTTAATAATCATCAAACCATCCATCCCTTCCACCACCCCAAGGCTTGTCTCCATCACCTCCGGTAGGAGCCCTTGGAGCAAATTAACTCCACGCTGTATATTTGGCCTCAAACAACATTGTCTGGACGAACCCAGGGCGCTGGGTCTCACACTGGGCACGGGGGGAGCTTCTAAAGAGCTGGTCACCGGAAAAATTAGAGGCTGTCACATATGAATTTTAATTAATGAGCTTTCATTTAAAGGGGAGTTTTAGCACACGTTCTAACCATAATAAGCGTTCAAATGCTTTGCCAACTATTTTGTCCCCAAAAAGGGGATAAGATTTTGTTATACACCCCTTGCCCAGCCCACACAGAGGTGTTTTTTTTTATTTTAAATACACATTTTATGATGATGGGGCAACATTAGACACGGGACCCAGCACAGTTTTACAGCCACCTGTGAAGATGCCTCCAGTCCTATCTCATGGACACCACCAACAAGAAAACCCAGTGGGCCACTAATAAAGCTAAAATATGCACATAATAAATATATATTATGCCTTTTCTGTATTTTCTATAATATATATGTGTGTATATTGTTTTTTAATATATGAAGAAATGACAAGGGGTAATAATTTTACATAGAAATAGGGGAGATTGAGATGAGATCTGGGGAAGAACTTCTTTGGTGTGAGGGTGGTGAGAGCCTGGCCCAGGTTGCCCAGAGAAGCTGTGGCTGCTCCATCCCTGGGAAGGGTTCAAGGCCAGGTTGGAGGGGGCTTGGAGCAACCTGGTCTGGTGGGATGTGTCTCTGCCCATGGCAGGGGATTGGAACTCGGTGATCTTTGAGGTCCCTTCCAACTCTAACCATTCTGTGATTCTACGGCCTTGCCTTCTGCTCTGGAGAAGAGTTATTCAAGGTGACTTGATGTTTCTTTATCACGTTCTTCCTCTGTTTGTCCCATAAACACCTTCCTTATCCAGGTCTCCATGAAAAGGGTGGTGAGTTTGCCCTCGGAGAACCACTGCAACTTGAAACATGGCAGCAAGGGAGAAGCTTCACACGCCCCTTCCAAGTTTGCACTACTTGTCCGTGGCCCCCAAAAGGGTCTCAAAAAAAGACTCAAGGCTTATTCTTTTGCGGGATTTATTACCCCAGTGCAGCATCTGATCTCAAGGAAGCAGTTTAACGAGAGTCAGCTAATCAAGTTCTGCTCTGCCACACAAACTGCATGAATATTATCCCACAGACACATATAAAAGCATGGAAATGAAGCCACTTATTGCAGAACTTGGAGCTGACACAACACCAAAGACCGGACAAGCTCACACGGCTACGGCTGCTCTGTGGCTCCAGAAAAATGTTTACTCAGCACCTTTTTGCTCAGAGATGTTGCAAATAACATCAGCTGTTTCCAGGAAATTTTTCCACGGAGAAAGCTCGTTTTACCTGTTTGATTTTCTTACAGTGAGGAGACTCTTGTTGAAAGAAAACCAGAGAAATTCAAGTGAAACACACATCTGCATTATTATTCTCACTTTTCCATGATGTGATTTGCATTTCATTTAGTTTTAAAATTACTAATTCCATATTTCTTTTAATGTGTAAGCAAAAATTGAGCCAGGAATGTGCCTTGAGCCAGCAATGGGCCCTTGTGGCCAAGAAGGCCAATGGCATCCTGGGGGGCATCAGGAAGAGTGTGACCAGCAAGGGGAGGGAGGTCATCCTCCCCCTCTGCTCTACCCTATGGAGGCCCCATGTAGAGCACTGGAACCAGTTCTGGGCTCCCCAGTTCCAGAAGGACAGGGAACTGCTGGAGAGGGGACAGCAGAGGGCTACAAAGATAAGGAGGGGCCTGGAACATCTCTCTGATGAGGAAAGGCTGAGGGACTTGGGTCTTTTGAGTCTGGACAAGAGAAGACTGAAGGGGGATCTGATCAAGGCCTATAAATCCTTCAAGGGTGGGTGTCAGGAGGATGGGGCCAGGCTTTTTTCAGTGGTGCCCAGGGACAAGACAAGAGGGAACGGGCATAAACTTGAATGTGGGAAGTTCCACCTAAACATGAGGAGGAACTTGTTTCCTGTGAGGATGGCAGAGCCCTGGGAGAGGCTGCCCAGAGAGGTGGTGGAGTCTCCTTTTCTGGAGACATTCACACCCCACCTGGACACCTTCCTGTGCTACCTGCTCTGGGTGGCCCTGCTCTGGCAGGGGGGTTGGACTAGATGATCTCCAGAGGTCCCTTCCAACCCCTTATCATTTTGTGCTTCTGTGAAAAATACATCCTGTCCAACGCACTACATCCATCACCCAGGAGACACAGCATCTCCACATAAGACACATCCAACTCAAGCACCTCCACTGCTCTCCCTACAGAGGCAAAAAGCCTGGATCAAACTGCAGAGAACACACCGTCCACCCAGAAGCTTTCAGATTTCAAAATGTAGAGTGCTACACTTCAAGGCACATTTCAAACAACCTGGAAGATTCCTATAAACCACTTCACAGTCTCTCCTCAGCCCCATTTGAATCCCTCTTTTGTACCCAAGCCTGCAATTACTGTAATATCAGCCCAAGACAGAGCAGCGCTGAAGAGAGAGCGTTTTGTTTAAGAGCTTCAAAGGTGGTTATTTCCCCGTCCCCTTGCAAACAGAGCACTCCCACAGTAATGAACTACTTGTGTGGCTGTCAGCAAAGCAGATTTACTCTAAGGATGGGGGCATAGAGTTGAGCATCGCTGGCTAAAGCTATCAATTAGCCCACTGTCTGCAAAAAATACAGAGGAAACCACCAACTGTTCTCTCTCTTCTCAACCTCCCCTCTTTTGGTTTAAAACCCTTCCCCCTTGTCCTATGGCTCCCTTCCTTCATGAAGAGTCCCCCCCTCAGCTTTCCTGGAGCCACTTTAGGGACTGGAAGGGGCTCGAAGGTCTCCCCGGAACCTTCTCTTCTCCAGGCTGGACCCCCCCACCTTTCAGCCTGTCCTCCCAGCAGAGCGGCTCCAGCCCTCGCAGCATCTTTGTGGCCTCCTGTGGCCCCACTCCAACAGGTCCATGTCCTTCCCGTACAATCCATTTGATCTCCACCCATGGCATGCTCCTCCAGCTGCATTTTGGGATTGACCTCTGGCTCATCTTTGATTAGAAACGCATCCTAATTCACCGCTCACAGCCAAGCTATGGCAGAAAACAGGCTGAAACCCTCAGTAAATGGGTCAGTGCTTACTCCTTCTATTAAAAGCCAGGGCTGTATAAAAATCACAGCTAATCCACAAAAAAAAATTTAAACACACCGTGCGAATCCAGACAACCATAATGAAATGATCCCCGGTGCAAGAACTTTCAGCTTCCTCTCAAATTCTCTTTTACGTCACAGCTCACCTGGTAAGAACAAAATCCTGCATCTGTCCTCAGCAACATGGAGAAATAAATAAAGTAGAACTCAAACCATGCTCATCTGGTGAAGACACCAGCTTTGCAGGATCCATAAATATGTCCAAATATCTGCCAGTCACGTCCTAACTCAAAATTCACAGTGTCTCCATAAGGAGGACCGACATTAGCTGCTGGGTTTAGCCTGATTATCTCACCAAATTATCTGAAATGCGGTTTCCCCCAAGCTATTAACCATGACATTTGCAGAGAGGTTTGAATTTCTTCCAGGAAACTAATCCAAGCAGCAGCAGCAGGAGAAGGATCCCCATCTGAATAACGGTGGCACTCAACGCCTGAGGACTGCAAAGATCTCCATCAGCCCAACCTGCCCAGCAGTCTCACCAGCTGATAACGGCATCAAGTTGGTAATTAGAATTAATTAGAAATACTCTATCTCAAAGAGATTTCAGCATGAAGGGAGGCTGACACAGGAACCAAGTGTTGCATCCTGCAGAAGAGGAACAGAGCTACAGCACCCATGGGTGAAGATGGCCACCGTGATGGGGAGATACCATACCAACTCAGGGTTATAAAGGCATGATAAAATCCCCAGTTATTCTGAGCAGAGATGAAAACCTAGAATTTTCCACTCTCTTTTCCATATCTTCACTTTAACTGCTTATTTACAATATTTTATTGGATATTTGCCCGCTTTTCATCCAACCCCATCGACCAAGCTCCCACTCACCGAGCCATCTGCTTATAGGCTTCCTCTGCCACCGCGAAGATGTGGGGGTCCATATCCCCCATGTTTTGGCCACTGTAGGCGTAGATGACATCTTGTTCGTAGATTGGCAGCTGCTCGTATGGATTGATGGCAACAAGAACAATACCTTAGAACAGATAGAGAGACAGATACGTTACTTCAGGCTTTTCAGGGCTTGAGTCAGTGGGTTTTTTAATCAATTTTTTAAATATGAGGCTTGGAGGATGAGAAAAAGGATGAGAAAGGAATGGGGAAAGACTCCTAATTCTTATCTCAGCATCTCCTTCAAAGGAGATATCCTTGATAGCAAGGATATAAGCTCCAGTACAGCTACAGAGGCTACAGAACTGGGGAGAAAAGCAAACATATAATAATCTTCATTGTGTGAAGCCAGACTTTGCAAAAAGAGTAAGAAGAAGGGGCTAAACGGCGCCTGAGCCGTGGCTTCAGAAAAAGCAATTCCTATGCAACCAAAGCTCTGCTAGACCCAAACAAACATCCCGGATTTCCCCCCCTGGTTTAAACTCTGAGTAAAAAGCTCATAACAAAGAATGTACTCAAATCAAAATGAAATGCATAAATCACAGGAAAGGAATGCCAGAGCCTGCATTAAAGCTTTAAAGTCTCCTTTCCTCTCCAGCCCGGAGGAGGCGGCGAACCCAGGAATTAACGAGAGGCAAAGCCACGCGTGGTGCTACCGAGGGCTCGGAAGAACCAGAGCGTTCACGAGTTTCACCACCTCCGAAGTTCCTTCAGGTTTTGCTGGTTGAAACTGTTATTTTAGGGAGCTCCAGAGAGCGGGTGGGAGCGGGCGTCGTGCTCCAGGCTCAAATCACAGCAAAGCCCAGGAAATCTCATCCCCCCAGCAAACACCACGATACGTGAACTTAAGCCTCATGGAAAGGCAAAGGGCAGTTAAATCACGTTACCTGCCTCCGCGGGGTATTAATCCAACAGCTTCACCTCACCGTACCCTGCTCTTCCTCTCGGTCCTTCTAGGGCCATGCATTCTCTTTCTCAGTCGCCAAAAAATAAGCTCTTTTCTCCCTTTCTCAACTACTTTATAACCAGAGCACAAGAGACGCCGCGCTTGCACGGTGCTTTGAGGCCAGACCCCCCACTTGCTAAGCCTGAACCTACACATCTTAATTAACGAGATGCCGCGCTCAAGATTATCATAAAACCTTCCCGAGAAGCTGCACTAATGAAACCTCCCTGCAGGCTTGCAAATTTAAAAGGAAGTCACCACTCAGCACCACCAACTGCTCGGACCACGTATTTCAAGGGGGTTACTCTAAAGAAGAGTCTCCTCCTGCCAAGGATTTCCTCAGCAACAGTCACAACACTCAGTCGTAGCTGTAGGCACCAACTTTAACCCTGTCAAACAAATAATCCCATGCATTTCGCTGAAATCTGGCAACTCATCACTTCTGGAATCATCAGTCTGCACCACTGCCAGCAAGGTCATCCTGAGCACCAGCAAGAGGGTTCAACACTCAATATTCTCCACCGTAACTGAATTTAAAATGGCCAAATTGCCTTATTCCGTTGATTTTAGGTTGTGGTTTGTTGCCATCCGTTCACAGGTAACTGCTGTCTTGAATGGTTTTCAGGCCACCTTTCCCAGGAACGAGAAACCCAAGTTTACATCTTCCCTCCTTCTGCTTTGAATTAAGGAATTCAACAATCCCCAAATTCATCAAGAAAAGGAAGGCAACAGCAGTGCAAAAAGGGTTTGTTTTTTTCTCCAGTCTTTCAGGAGGAAAACCCACTATGGACATTTCTCAGTTGGATCCCACCTGCTTTGGCAGGGGGTTGGACTAGATGATTTCCAGAGGTCCATTCCAACCCCATATCATTCTGTGATTCCATGATCGCATCTTTCTGGCACACTGGTGTTCTCCACTGATTTGGTACGTCTGACTTCTTTCCCCATGGACTGCCAAGCACTCACAAAGTTGGCCTCAAACTCATCTGACAAGATGTTTCCACCAAGAGCTACATACGTGGACCGTGAGCTCAGGAAGTTCACAGTGCACCAACCCTCAAAAACCACCTCTGGTTTTGCAACCTAAAGCTTGTTGGAACACATTTGTGCTTCCCACCCACTCCAAATCACAGCCCACTGGATCTTCCTCATGCCACAGCCTCTGGCTTGTGGTCTCAAGAAGTTTCTACATGGACATACTCTAACCCACTGCTTCCCAGGAGCTGAACGCATAGCCTGGACACTCACCACAGTATGTATAGATGTGGTTGGACTCGAGGAACCTGACTTTGAGATTATGGAGGACCGCGGGCTCATGCAGGTAGCTCAGGGCTGTCAGGTCATTCTTTCCCACCAGAATATCTGGATTGCGCAGGAAAGGCAGTTCATTTCCTTGGAGGTCAATGGGATATTCATAGAGCTGAAAAGACACACACAAGGAACATGAGAACACAAGAAACAACAGCTCCTTTAATGTCATAGAAGCATAGAATGGTTCAGATTGGAAGGGACCTTCAAGACCATCCAGTTCCAAGTCCCTGCCATGGGCTGGGACACCTCCCACCAGATCAGGTTGCTCAAAGCCCTGTCCAACCTGGCCTTGGACACCTCCAGGGATGGGGCAGCCACAGCTTCTCTGGGCAACCTGGGCCAGGACCTCATCAATCTATAACTTATCCAAACATAACTTCATCCAGATACTGTAAAATACTTAGACATCCTGCTCTAAATGAAATAAAAGCCCCTAAATGCTAAATGTTGCAGTGACCTGGATGACACGTCAGCAGTGACAGCTCTTCCCTTTGGTATATGGCTTTGATAGTCCTCAAGCACCAATCTGAGCAGACCTGAGTTGTTTTCAGGCCACCATTGTGACCAAAAGCCTTTGGCCAGCTTTGAGTAGTAACATGTACCACACAGAAAACCACAGCATCACCTGATCTGAGCATCTTTATGCTCTTTGACAAGCAGCCTCATTTCAAACTAGACCATGTTCTTCCCATCAGAGTGATTTCTTGTCTCATTTTTAATTCATGTTGCTTTAATACTCAAAACTTTCCACCCCTTCAAGTGGAAGAGGACATGGAGAAGCAAGGAGTCCCTGCTGCTTCGCTATCTGAAGACCCAGGTTATGTTGCTGGTGGCCCATATGCTAAGACAAAAAAAAAAGTGTATTTTTTCCCTTTATAGTAGGGAAATTTAAAAAAAATAATTAATTGCCTGTGATGCGGCTTCCCATGTGGTGTCTCAGGATGGGGTCCTGATGCTCAGTTCCCACTGAAAGGGAGGAATCCCAGTTTGGAAGCAGAAGGGCACCCAACAGCCCGGAAAAAGCCAACCCAAGCTGGCACGGACACGGTCACACAGCACCGCCTGACAACCTCAGGCTGGTTTTTATAAACTCCAGTTCCATGGTGCCAAAGCCAATTTTCAAGAGTTTGCACTCAGTCTCACATCTTAACGGCAAATGCATCGGGGATCCCCTGCGATATTTAAAAATCAGCTCTTGATTCAGAAGGAGCATTCTCACGAACAGAGCGCGGCCAGAAACCACAAAATCCATGAAAATTCACGTAAAAGAACAAGGACAAAAGAGAAGCACTAAACGGTTGGGTAATGCATGTTGGCTGTTCAGGAACAAAAGGCTTTCAACAGCTTCAAATCCCCTGAAGATACATACGCTCTGTGTCACCATCTGATGCGCTGTTCCCCTTCGCTAAAGCTTTCCAGCCCAACGTGTCTTGGTTCCAGGCAGGGTTCCATATGGAAGACCATCAAAAAAGGGACTCTGGGAGCAACCACACTGAGCACAAGCTCAAGATGAGATATTCCTGGGGTTCATGGTGACAGTGAAGTGCCAGTAACACCTAGTAATCCTTTAATCTCCTTGTAATTTAATGTTGCTGACCCCAAACTCAGCTGTGCAAAAAGGCTAGACCTTGCAGGACTTCTAAGCTGCTTTGGTTTCCAGGGAAATATCCAGATTAAAGAGCAAAAAAAACCAATATTCCCACCTACCAAGTACTAAAACTGTTGAAGTTCTCAACCAGAGATGAAGGATGGAGGTTGCAGCGCTCAGAAAGACATTCAGACATCTTTTGGCAGCCTGAGCACCTCAAGCAGTAAGAAAGAGCTGCTGTGGATGAGATGGGTGCCCACCTGCACCCAGGCACCCCAAAAAGGGCACCCGCTAGTGCTGCTCATGAAGCCTGCCCTGGAGATGAAGCCTGTAGTGCTTTTCACACCCGTCACCAGTTTCCTGCAAAGGCTTGAGCACTGCTGCTTGGCTTCTCCAAGGTTTCTACCTTCTGGCCTCAGGAGGAAGAGAAAAAGCATGTGAAAAAGCTGCAACAGAGGTCATCCTTGTAGCATCTGATGCCTGGTGCTACCAAGGGACCATGAGGTGCATCTCCTCATCCAGACTTAACATCACAGAGGGGAAAACGGCATCTTGACGAGGAGCATAATCCATCCTTTACTCTTCTAAGAAAGCTGCTCTACACTGGAAGAGCCCAACCACAGGGCTACTGGGCAGGGAGCCCACCAAAAAGCAAGGGGCAGTGATTCATGTTCCTATAAGAACATGCCTGATGCTTCCAAGGCACAGTGAGGTGGCATCTGCACATCTCCTCATCCAGATTTATCACCATGGAGGACAATGTTCCAAGAGGAACATTATCCATCCTTCACCCTCCTCAGAAAGCTACCCCGTACTGGAAGAGCAAACTGGGGAGATGCTTTCAAGGGACAGCAAGGTGGCATCTGTGCATCTCCTCATCTAGATTTATCACCATAAAGGTGAAAAAAAGCATCTGGAAGAGGAACATCATCCATCTTTACCCTCTTCAGAAAGCTGCCCTGTGATGGAAGAGCAAATTGAGGAGGTGCTTCCAAAAGACAGTGAGCACACAAAAAATATATTTGTTCTTCCTGCTACACCAGGCCCGGGAAATGCACCTCGTGGCAGGCATGTAGCGTGGTTCCCCCCTCCCGTAAACCACCCAAATTTTGCAGTCGATGCAAATGCCACAGGTAATTTCACCTGTCACCCAACGTCCCACCCCATCAGCTTTTTGTGGGGGACAGAAATTAGCTGCTTTCCCCCCCCCTCCAGTTCTGCGTCAGGAATGATTTATCACCGGCCACACACACGCTGTGAGGTCAGGCTGCTCGTGCGTTTGAAAGCAGCACTTGCTAAAAAAACATCTACATTTAAATGAGTTTTTAATTTTTGTCTTCTAGAGCTTTTTTATTTAAAAAAAAATGGAGAAAAAAAAAGGGGTTACATAAGATTATACGTAAAGAGAAAAACTAAGGCGTGGAGAAAGTTGTTGCGCGGCAGTCGCTTCTGCGCTCTGATTTATTTTTTCCCCCCCAATCGGTCCCCAAGTTTGTGTAGATGCCACCAACATCTAAGTTGTTCAGCAACAAAAAAGCATAAACTGATATTTCTAACACACTGCCCCTATATTAAATAAATAAAGAAAGAAATAAAAACCCCACACCAAAAGCTTGTTCTGCTATCACAGACTATTACAGCTTTGCCAGGGGGGATGGAAAGAAATGAGAGAGGTCAAGGGCTTCCTCGCAACCTACTTTAAACACAAATATCTGGGGAGGGAAAAAGCTGGAAGTGCTAAAGCAATAAATCACATTTTAAAATGTTTCCCAAAAAAAAAAAAAAAAAAAAAAAGAGACAGCTCAGGCTTCTTCACACATTTAATATGAAGCTTTCAAATGACTGAAAAGAATAATAACGTTCAAAAGCTTACGGTTTCATCTTCGAGTTTCAGATGGAGGCTTTTATCTCCCTCTTTGTAATCCTTGATAATTTCGGCTGATCTCCAAACTTCATCAGGGTCAGGAATCCAAACCCTGGTGTGCTGAGAGGGGGGAAAAAAAAAAAAAAAAAGAAAGAAAAAGCTTAATCACAAGGAAACCTCAGGAAATTAAATCATAAATTAATTAATTCACCATGGATACAATCCCACATTCATTATAAGTCAGTGTAGCCAAACAATTTATTTTAGTTCCCCCAAAAAATATTCTAAAAAGAAAAAACACAACCCATAATACCAGACTTCCGGAAGTTTTTATGAAATAACGTGATTTCCCCCCAGCGCATCATAAACCAAAGCATATTTCTTTCACACAAAACGACGGGGTGCTCCCCACAAAGCAAGTCCTAACCCAAAGCCACCACCATGGAGCTAAGGAGGCAGTAGAAGACACCAAAGCTAACTTCTTCGGTTGGAGACCAACCTACAAACAGGCTTCAAAGCTCCAGAAAAAAACATCTACAGACAATATTTAACCTTTCTAGCATCTCCAAAATTTGGGCCTCCAAGAGAAAATCCCAAAGATGGAAACCTAGATCCCAGGCCAAAGGGTCCACAAAGGGACAAAATCCAAGAGGGAGCAGTGCTGCTCACGTGTAACAAGATTATGGCTTCCTTTGGAGCTGCAACATCTCCTGCTAATGAGATTTAATTTGATTTTATGATGCGGAGAGAAATACTCTGCCCAAGCTGCGTAAAAGCACATCCTCATGCTGAGCAAGTCACTGTTGCTCTGTTGAGACCTCTCTGAGGAGCTGGGACAAACGTGTTGTAGACCCAGTGACACCCCAACCTCCGCTTATGGGTGTCCCTCACCCTCTACATCCACCTTTCTTTTGACCAGTTCAGGTACCAGTTGCCCTTCTCATGGGGCTGCCAGGTCACAGTCCTGAGGACAAGGAACCCAAAATTGCTAGAGGTCACCCTGACTCAGGGTTTGGTTTTTTTTTTTTTCTGGGAATAGTCCCATAAAGCCAATCTGATGCTGGACTCAGCCAACTAACAGAGTCAACAAGAACCCTTCAACGACCATTGATTTAATGGCATTTTGAGGGGCATATCCCCCCCAGCTCTTCCTGTTGATTGAAATAATCAATATAAATTGATTATTTCAAATCTGTATAAACTCATTCTTACACAAAACACAAGGTGTTGAGGGAAACCATGGCAAATCCACGCGACACCATTACTGTAGCACCAAAGATGGCTTTGTCCCTCGTTTCTAAACCAAACCCCTGGTAAAAAACTGGCCAAATAATGCTGGGAAAACCCAAGAGTTAAAGAGGCAACAGTCTGTTCTGCAGCTGAAGAGCAATAAGTTTTCAGATGTATTGTGTGTAATTATTTTTAGAGTTGTTCAATAGCTACAGCAGCGGGAAGCCTTGGATCTTAATGGAGCTAAACAAATAGATTGCCAGAGCAGCAGTTTTATCCAGGAGAAGGAAATAAATAAATAGACTTTTCTCAGCACATCACCTCTAGCAGTCCTCAAGCCTCCTGTGCTTTCCCTTTTGGGACCCTCACCCCAATCTCCCCTGTCCCCCTCCATCTCCGTGCAAGGGATGTAACATCCCTGCAGCAACGACCAGGAGCCCCACCTTTGGTGGGACCACGAATCGAGGAGTTTCTTCCTTCATCACTTGGTTTTCCTCACCCGCTGCTCCTTGCCCCAGTTTCTCCAGGCTCCGCCACTACAGGAAGGGCTTTATGGACCACTGCTGCAGCTCCCAACCCTCCCATCAAAGCACTTTGCCTGCCTTTTCATCCCCACCGCTGGGGTTTCATCCGATGCCAGCTCCCATCTGGCAGAAGAGGGATCAAACACGCTCTAGAAATGCCCAGAAGAGCCAGGGATCGGGGTGTACACGGCTCAAGGCAGCCTCAGAAACAAGTCGTTGGCTGGAATCCGGCAAATTCTCCACCTGCACACGGAGCTGGGCTGAGCCACGGACCTGCCTGGACAGACGGACGCAGAGAAGGGCACGTTGACCGCAAAGGAACCCAAAATCCCAGGTGGTGTTTGTCTGCTGCTTTGGTGGATGAAATTTGGGTCCACCTGCAGCAGCGGTAAGAGATCACGTCGGTCCCTCTCAGCAGGTCACCGCTGACCATCGCCAGGAGCCATCCAATACCCAGGTGAGATGTGGGGAACCACTGGTGGAACATAGCAGCTCCCAGCATCCACCACCCAGGGATAGACTTACAACGTGGGGGTGGAAGACTTCATACCCCATTGGCCATCCCAACCCCAAAATTAGCGCATTTTAATAGTAAAACTGATTCTCCAAGACTCTTCATATACACACACATGCAAGGGATCAGGCAGTACAGAAGGTGGAAAGACACAGGTGTTTGCAAGGAGCCCTCAGGAGCCCTGGGGGTAACTTTTTCCCCATCTGGGAGATTCCGAATGGGATTATTGCTCCAGGACAAGCACCAAGTGCTTCCCATCCTGCTGAAGAGCTGTTGGCTCTTAGAATAAGCCGTTATGAATGTATTTCCCCAAGCATCTATAATGCTGTCCCCTCGTGCGTGCACACACACGTCTAAAAATGAGACCATGATTTCTTTTTATTCAGCATTTTCCCCATCCTCCTCGCCGGGCTCCAGCAGAGCTGCAAAGCCCCCCAGGCAGGGCAGGCTGCTCCGCAAACCCACGTCCACCCCTTCCCTTTCGACCTCTAAATCCCGGGAACGTCAAACCAGGCGGCGCTGAAATAAAAGCACTTGATCATTCTCAGATCTTTAGGAGGAGAGCTTTAATTAAAACCTTGCCAAGGCGTGGGGGGGGGGGGGGGGGGCCACGCTGGAGCCCCCCGCTCACATCGCCCACCTTTGACTTCTGCAACCCGTCCCCTCCAAAGCAGCTTCACACGCTGTTTGGCAATTAAATTAATATAAATGAGAGCCACCGGGTCACCAAAACCACGTCCCCAAGCAGGTACCCACCCAGGCAGGAGGAGAGCCTCTACCTCCATCATCTCACCTCTAGGGTAATTATTGCTGTTTATATGCCGTGTCCTGGCTTCGTTAACTTTAACGGCCTCTTGATGCTTCGGAATACCTTGTTATGAAAGGAAAGGGCAAGAGGGTCTGTCTCAAAGCACTGGGACCCCAGGATTAGCCTGACTTCAGGCTCGGGAGATACAACCCTGGGGAAGTCATTTAACCTCCCAACACTCCCATGTCACCATCAGGGAGGGCAGAAGAAAAAGAATTTCTTTAATCCTGGAGGATGCCTTTGAACGAGGCGTTACCATTAATCAGAAATAGCTCCGTATGCTCAGATTCTCAAGGAAAAAGAAAAAAATAATCTATTTTGTCTTACAGGTTGGTTTTGTTGTGCTTTTTTTTTTAAACCAGGTTCCAAATAAAACCAAAGCGATCCGGTTCTCTCAGACCCTCTTGCATTATTCCACCCAGATTAAGCAGAAGTTTAATAAATTCAATCCCCACCTCCTGATTTGATTCAGATTTTAGCAGGCTAAAATGCGGATGCAGATTAAAAGCAACATGAAATTAGAAGAGGCAGGTGCCGTTTTGAAGCCCTCGGTTGCTGGCCAAAAAGCAGTACAATTTTCCATTAAATTAAGGAGGGGAAAAAAAGGCTTCAAAATTAGCTACCTCAGTTTAGCCTGGGCTGTTGGGTGGTTGCAACAAGTTGGTGGCAATCTGGAAGTCAGCAAATCCATCTTGATTTTTATTGTTTTTTTTTAATCTCCCGAGTTATTTGAGGAATGGCAAATACTCACAGCCGACCCTGGGAAGTTTTGATCACTCCTGGATAAAGGGCACTTTTCCAGGGGCATCTTTCCAAGAGAACTGCAAGCCCAGAGGGGAAAGCATGGCAGAAAACCCACAAAAACTTAGGAAAAATCAAAGGTGAACATATATCAACTGAGAATGAGGTGGAGATTGGTGCTCTGCTATTACTGAATGCTCTCGAAGAGAACAAAACACATATAGGAAAGAGGAAACAGCAGGATCTTCAGTCCTGGCTTCCCCAAAAAACATTTAAATTTAAAAATACAGCATGTGAGTGGTTAAACACTTGCTTTGAACCAGCCCGATAACACCTCTCACAAGCCACTTTAATTTTACTAAAATTAAAGTTGTCCCAAACTTCGCTTTTCCCCAAGCCAAAAAAGAACAAAACACAAACTTAAATTAAATTGGGTCACACCTGAAAGCACAATTCAAGTTTTAGATGCCATTTTTCTTTTCCCTATTTTTATTTTAACCTCTAAAGATAACTCCACAAAGGTAATTTAAAGAAGCTCTTGCAGCAAAAATAAATCAGAGGCCTCCCCTCGCAGCCACGGTGCGTTGATGCTGACAGCATCCCCTTCCACCTCTGCACTTAAAGCAAACGAGCTTCTCTTCGTTAATTTGCACTAGGGTCTCCGCTGTATTTTTGCCCATCCCTTGGCATTATCCCAACCACAGCAGGATCCCACGTCTCCGTGATTAACAGGTGGTTATTTATGGAGTTATTTAGCTGCCCTAAATGTGCTCCTGCAAACCATCGCGCATCTCGGTGCCGGGAAGAGCCGCTGGGTGGGTGCTGTCAGCAGGAGAGCACGGAAAAGCATTGGCTCCTGGGTTTTCCTGGGCTCCTACAGCCTTAAAAAAATCTCTTCTGCCCCACTTGGCAGCGACTCAGGAGGAAAAAAAGAAAAGAAAAAAAAAAAGGCATCACCCGTGACGCAGCAAAGCACAGGAGAGGCGCTTCGGCAGCAGGACGAAAACCTTCCCGTTAAGGGACTTGTGGATCATTAACTTCATAATTATTATTTACAATATTGAGCATCGGGGCAGATGGCAAACCATAATCCTCCCTTTTCCCATCCTCCAAATGAGATTTTTCTCATCCTGGGAGTGATTTCTCCCCTGCCCAACAGACGGGCAGAGCCCATATTTAGGTCAGAGCTCCCCAAGCTGTGCCATGACTCCGGGACCCACTGACCCCTGCATCTCACCCCAAATTGGCTTTTCTTTTTGCTGCCGGGTATCAGTGGCCAAAAAAGCCTTGACAAGAGTCAGGAGGGGATGGCAAAGGGTTTCACTGGTATGAGTACTGGTACCAGCATCCCCAGTACGAGCCCAGTGGGCATCCACCAGCAGCAAGCACCTCTAATAGGAAAAGACTCACTTTTTCCTCGCCATAAAACCTCCAAAAAAAGGCTAAAAAAAGAGAGGTCACAACTGGCAAATCACCATTTCAACACACAGCAAGGGGGACATCATACCCAAGGGATACAGGAAAAAAAAAAAAAAAAGTAGTATTGTATTTTACTTGTTTAAAAAAAAACCCAAAAAACATAATTTTGAGCTACAGAATGCAAATGTAAACTTGCCGAGAGCGTTAAATGCAAAGGGATACGGAGTGGCACACTGCAGAAGCATCTCTAATTAGTTAACATGAGAACGAGCAATTTATTTGTTTCCCAGAGCTGATAAAGGACACACAAACCCAAACAGCCCAAAGCAGAGGAGCGTTATCTACCCCGTGCCTCGCATTCCCCATCCTCCTCACCCTCCCGCTATCGGCGCAGAGACAGACCCAGGGAGAGCACACAAACATGCGCCCCCCCAAGGCCGTGTCCCTGTCAAAATTTTAATTTGGGGTTTTTTTGGTTGGTTTTTTTTTTTTTTTTTTAAACCCTAAATTTTAGGGGGCCTCCCTGCACATCCCAAAGCGCCGGCAGGAGATGCTGGATTGGAGCCAGCAAATCCAGCGCCTCCCAGGATCAGGGATATTTTCCTTCTTTTCCCCTCTCTCCCCCACCTTCCCACCCCAAAAAAAAAAAAAAAAAGAGCTGTCACGCTGATGGATGGGCTCCACGTCTCCCGGGCAGCGCTAAATCTGCTCTGTTTCTCTTTGCTGAATTTGATTCCCCTGCTCAAATTAACTCGGATGATGATTTGCATGAAGCGTCACGGCAGCCGAGCGGTACTCGGCTCAGCGTGGACAAGCAGCACCTCCAGCATTTCTCCACCGGCTCGTTAGCAGCATTTCTAACGAAGGGAGGGGTGGGGGGAGGGTTTCAAAAGGCTTCAGTTCATCTTTGCAACAGCTTCATCCCACCAAAAGCTGAGGTAAAACTGGCACCCAGCAAAGCAGGGGTGCAGGTGAGCCCCCACACCAAGCACAAGCCCCCCCATACTTCTATCGTGAAGGCTTTAATTAAACGTGATTTCCAGGACTAATCAATAATCTCCCACATAACTAACGGCCAACTCGTGCCTTCCCATCTCGGCGGCGCTCGTTACTGCAGGCTTAATTAAGACTGACAGGTTCAGCGTCAAGGTCTCGGGCGCGCACGCAGCCACGGGCTGAAAGGTAAAATCCTTCCTGAAATGAGGCACGAGGCGCTGCAAAAGCCCCAGGTGCACTGGGAAAGAGCAAATACATTTAATTTTGTCTTAATTGGGGGGGGGGGGGGCGGGCAGGGGAGGGGGAAGTAGTCCCTGCTGGGGGGGGGGGGCAGGATTTGTTCCGGGCAGCACAAAAATTCTTGTGTTTTTCACTTTGCTCATCTACTCTTTTAAAAAAAAAAAAAAAGCAAGAAAACCAAACCTTTCTGCCAGGGTTTGGCACCACCAAGGGTTTTCCCCACCGCCCGCAGGGAATGTCCATTCCAGGGAGCTGATTCTGCCCCTCCACTTTCTGCTCTCTTGAGACCCCACCTGGAGCACTGTGTCCAGCTCTGGAGTCCTCAGCACAGGAAGGACATGGACCTGTTGGAAAAGGTCTAGCAGAGGGCCAAGAAGATGCTCCAAAGGTTGGAGCCCCTCTCCTTTGAGGACAGGCTGAGGGAGTTGGAGAGGTTCAGCCTGGAGAAGGCTCCAGGGAGACCTTAGAGCCCCTTCCAGTCCCTCAAGAGGCTCCAGGAAAGCTGGGGAGGGACTCTTGATCAGGGAGGGGAGCCCTAGGATGAGGGGGAAGGGTTTGACACTGAAAGAGGGGAGATGGAGGTGAGATGTGGGGAAGAACTTGTTTGGTGTGAGG
>JAOQGH010000019.1:2287356-2307703 GCA_025769975.1 Gallinago jamesoni | reverse complement strand
GAGAGTCAGAGGAGGCCTAACTAAAATGTAAAATTACAGAACACAAAACTGGTTCGGTTTTACCTCAAACCAGGACAGTATGAAAAAAGCTGCAAAAACCTGGCTTCATGGATTAATATTCTTCTGTCCTTACGTACTTAAGATGAACCTCATCAGGCGGTCACCTTACGGAGCTGGGACACTCAAGGCAAACTCCCACACCAGGCTCCCCATCCCCATAATCAGCCAACGCGAGTCACCAACAGCTGGAGCTATATCATGCTGGACCACATCTCCCCATCACAAAACCCATCAACCCACCCCTTGTGCTTGGGGGAGCACCCCGAAGGTGACAGGTATCTACAGCCTGGGGACTGCCATCTCTGACTAACACAGATTTATTAAAACCCAGTTAGTGCCAGCATTTTAATTTAAAAAAAAAAAAAAAAAGAAAATGACAACAAACCCATCCTGAGCCTGGGGAAGAGTTCAGCACAATCAAATAAAATTTAAAAAAAATATAAATAATAATTATTTCTTACCCTGTGAATGTTTCTCCCTCCCTCAACTTACAGCTCAAGCTCTATTGTCTGAAAAGCGTTTATCTGAAAGTGGGTCATGTCTCCTGGCATTACTAAATCTTCTCAAATTTCCCCTGATTAGTCAAAGGCGATATCCTGGCTGACATCTGAGTGATTGAGGTAGTGTTTAATGCCATTTTTCCCCTGAATGAGCCACATCAAAAAGGTTTATAAGCCCAGAGATGGCATGCTGGATAAAAGAGTCGCCAACAGATTGTCCCCAAAATACTACCAAGGAAAATTAAATTGTTTTGTTGGAAGGTTTTTCCTTTAGAAACGTTCAGCTTTTAGAACCGAATGCGGAGAGACAAGAAACTGCCTCCAGAGTTGCTAAAATGATGAAGCCTCACTAACTTCTGAACGCGTATCTCCGTACTAAAGTCCCAGGGATTTTCTATCAGCCACAACATCCAGTCTGCTCCTCACACAAGGCCACCAAAAACCATCCTGCTGGAGATAACCGACAACAAATGATTGAATGAACCCAGGACAAGTTGAGGGCTGACCTGCTGGAGTGTAGCTCCAAGGAAAAAGACCTAGGAGTCCTGGTGGACAACAGGACGCCCATGAGCCAGCAATGTGCCCTGGTGGAAGGCCAATGGAAGCCTCAGAAGCATCAAGATGTGACCAGCAGGTTCAAGAGAGGTCATCCTCCCGCTCAGCTCTGCCCTGGGAAGGTCCCAGGCCACCTGGAGCACTGGGTTCAGTTCTGGGCTCCCCAGTTCCAGAAGGAGAGGGAACTGCTGGAGAGGGGACAGCAGAGGGCTACAAAGATGATCAAGGGCCTGGAGCATCTCCCTGATGAGGAAAGGCTGAGGGACTTGGGTCTTTTGAGTCTGGAGAAGAGAAGCCTGAGGGGAGATCTGATCAAGGCCTATAAATCCTTTGAGGGTGGGTGTCAGGAGGATGGGGCCAGGCTTTTTTCAGTGGTGCCCAGGGTGAGGACAAGAGGAAATGGGCACCACCTTGAACATGGGAAGTTCCATCTCAACATGAGGAGGAACTTCTTTCCTGTGAGGGTGGCAGAGCCCTGGCAGAGGCTGCCCAGAGAGGTGGTGGAGTCTCCTTCTCTGGAGACATTCAAACCTCACCTGGACATGTTCCTGGGGGACTTCCTCTGGGTGGCCCTGCTTTGTCAGGGGGTTGGACTAGATGATCTCCAGAGGGCCCTTCCAACCCCATACTATTCTGTAATTAAAGCAGAGTCACCTGAGACTAAAATGAAAAAGGAGAAGAAACAGTAAACCTGCTACTCAAAAAACCCCCACCATTTAAAATTGGGATATAATAGCAAGTAATAGCTCAGGAACGATTTCTATGCAAAGGGTTCTAAAAAATACCATCCTTTGGGGCAGAAGGATGCCAGGATCCTGCGAGGATGCTCAGCCAGGACGAGCACCGACCCCAGGACCGGAGCTGAGCTCCTTCCTCACAGGAAAAGAGCTGGAGCTTCAAAGCACTTCTCGGGTCAGCGATTAGATGAGATCCGGGCAAAGTTTAGCGAGTAACAGCAAAGTTTGCGTTCTGCTGATTTACTTCACGTGACCTTCCGGTGCCGAAACTTTGTACCAGAGCAAAGTCTGCCAGGAGACAGCACCTGTTCCCAGTTTAAAAATTAAATATAAATAAAAATAATTAAAAAGAAAAAGAAAGAAGTGAAAGCTTGGAGAGCCTACAGACTTTTTGGAACTGGCAAATAGAATATTCTCTGAGAATAGCATAGACTTTTTTTTTTTTTTAATTCTAATATAGATTTCTGCACCACACCATTCCTTGGACAAAAAATGTGGTCCCGGGAGATTGCATTTGGGTGAGATCAGCGGATTTTCTGCCTGATGTTGGACTTTGGGATGCAAATGCTGGCACGGCAGCACTCAGGGAGGAAAAGCTTGCTCGAAAAGCTTGCTCTTTGGGGACTGCGAGGAGCTGTGCAGCCTGAGCCATCCCATCTTCTCCAGGATGGAAAGGCAAATCCAAGCGCAAGTTTTGTTCCTAAAAAGGATTTAAACCCACCTTGAGGGTTGAGCAAGCAGCTATTTCAGGTTTCTCAAAGCTGGGCAAGCGCTGTTCGTGTCCACCTGGTACCACGGGGACGGTCCCCGTGGTGCTCCCACGCTGGGGAGGGATTTTCCCCAAAATGAGAGAGTGCCAGCACAGCCGTCCTCGCTCACCAAAAAACAGCGGCAGGGGAGGGCGAAGCGTGAGAGGATGAAGATTAACTCCGACAGCCTCGACTCCGAGTTTATTTTGGCACGGCGAAAGCGCACGAGGCTTCAAAGCAGCTCCTGGTGAGGGGACGAGGGGCCTGGGTGGCACCCCCCCCCCCCCCTCTCAGGGCGGGCAGCCGTTCCTGTCACCAGTTGCACCCCAAAGCACCAGCCCCTTTATTTAACCTCGAGGATTAATATTTTTTTCTGGAATTCAGCTTTGCACGCTCAACGCACCGCAAGTTCTTCTTTTTTTTTTTTTTTTTTTCTTTTTTTTTTCTGCAGAAAGGAAGTAAAACAAGATTATTTCAAACCTGGTATTTCTAGAGAAGAGAGCCATGACCTTCCTGACTCTCTGGCCAGGGGCTTTATAACGCCGAGGGCCGTAAGACACGTGCCATGGGAGAGCCAAGGGCAGGCTCAGCCCAAAAGCAGAGTCCTTCACGCAGGGTCCTCTGTCCCCTGAAAGCCATCCAGCCACAAACAACATGTCCTCAGATGTCCCTAAGAGTGTCATGGCCAGATGGGAGAGAAAAAGCAAACTACAACTCTGCAACACCAGATTCTGGGGCAGAAAACCCCAATACTGGGAGTAGGGAAGTCACCCCTGAGGGCAGCTCTCCACCAGCCCCCAGATGAGATGTCCACACCCCATGGCTTCCAGAAGAGCTTTTTAGTGGTCTTAAAGCTCTTACTTCAGCCCAAACCATGCTTTGTTGGTACCATTAACTACCAGGTGGTAGTTGATGGTCTATCCCAGTAGATAAGCGACTTCTTACAAGGCCAGGAAGGGACCAGAATGCCAGGTGACAGCACAGTGACACTGGATGAGGAGCCCTTGGTCTTTTATTTCCTTTGTTATCTTATTTTTTACCACTGAACATGGTGGTGAAAGCAGACATCACCCAGGGAAGAAATGGGCACTCCACGACCATAGGACAGGCTGGTGACAGTCCACCACTATTCATACATCCACCTCTCCTTGAGGTCTTTGTGGGTCTTGGAGGAGGACCTTCCTCTCCTGCATCTCCACCTTTGTCTCTAAAACAGGACTTATGGTCCTACCAGGAGATGTGGGACTGAGCCAAGACCACAGTAGCCCAGTGCTGCCATGTGAAAGCCATCTCCAGCTCTACCCCACCAGGAGATGAAGTCCTTGACTGAGACCCACACCGTCCCCATGGACAGCAGATGGGTACTGCTCCCATGTCCAAGCTGGACATCCCACTCAATGCCCAAAAATCAGCAATACCCACAGCAACTATGTTATCAGAGCTTAAAGTAATTAAGAGGCATAAATCCCACGAGGGAGTTACTCAGCTTAATTAGATTGAAAATTATGGCTTCCATCCTCCCAGTATCTCAGCATCCACTCTCTGCCTTGAGATACTCTTACACCAACTTTCTGCTCGCTCGGGGCGGAGCACCAGGCACGGAGATCAGATTTTTCTTAATATTTTTAAAATTTTTTTTAAAAACAACTTTCACCCCTAAGACACGTGTCCGTGGCCCTGGCTGCCTGCTTGGGAATTTGGCAGCTGGAAGTTTGCCCGAGCCACCTGAACTCATCCCTGCGTGGCTTTCACAAGAAACCGGACATTCCCATCGCTGTCCTCTGCGATTTTTAAAAGCCATCTTTAAATATATTAAGGGTCTTTGAAGAGCGGTGACTCGCCAGGACACATCCCCGAGATGTAACGTGTCATTTTGATAAGTAGAGGCTGTGATTCATCTGCAACACATCCTGCTTCCAAGAGCACGTCCTACCAGCACCTCAGTGGGACTACTGGAAGGAAGCTTGGGCAATGACTCATGGGAAGGGTGAAGGTATGGATTAACCACCTCGCTGGAGCCACCACGTGAAACGTATCCCTTCATGGAGCCCACCAGCTCCACATGGCTGCCTGTGGTTCAGCAGGATGGGAAGCGGTCAAGAGCTGTAAGGGTTGGTCAACCTCAAGCCTGGAGAAGACAAGTTTTCAAGAAGACCTAGGCTGGAACCACACGACAAACAGAGAGTCATGGGCAGAAGGATGGATGAGAGCCAATGGGAATATCCAAAAGGCAGGATGGACAGGTGGACACAGCACGTACCTCCTATTGAGAAGCCAAGCCACCTGGAGAATACCAACACCAAGCACCCAGACAACAGAAACCCACCCCACTGGTACCACCACCAGTGTCCACATGGGAACAGGAAACATGGACTGAAGGAGGTAGCAATGGCCGTGCATTAAGGAGAACATGGCCAAGGTGTCCTACAACCTGCTCTGCACCATAAATAGAGTTGGAGAGGGCAACATGTCTTGTTACACAGTTGGTCATCTGCTGTAATTGCCAGAGCAAGGTCTAAATGTCCTAAGACCACCATCGGCTTCATACAGACAAGCACGGGAGACAAAGCCAGTACTAAAAAAACTGCTCATGGAGGAAAGAAATAAATATTTTTTTAAAAAAAATCAAATGGGATTTGGTTCCAAGCGGTGAAGGATGGTGGCACAGCGGGTCAGGAGCACCCGCTGCTGGAGGAGCTGCACTACCATCCCACCACCCCGCCACCAAGCCAGGGGTTTGAGGCCATACCCTGTAATTAAGGGCTTATATTTCTTACAGTACAGGCTTATAGACCTGTTGCTTACAGTTCTTGTAGACTTGTAGTCCAGTCTTTGACACGTTTAACCCATTCCCATGGCTCACTGGTTTCAGGTGGCTGGAGAAGACTTTGGACACAGACAAAAGGTGTGTGCACACCTGGAGAAAAGATCACATTGCCAGGCTGCAGGCTCTTCCCTGTTCCAAACCCTCTGGATACCCCAGGAAAGGCAAAGAGCAGAAATATCAAATCCTTAACATCCTTGTTAGTAAAACTGATGAGTTTGACGTGATGCCCAGGTCACGGTAAAGAACTTTCAAATGAGGAAGGTCACATGAAACCCATTACCCACCAGCCCATGGTCCTCCCCAGCCCCGCCACCATCTCTGGCTGGGTCTCCACTCACTTCTGGAAGACCAGGCTAAGCCAAAACCCAACCCAACCCCACAGGATGTGTCTTGTAGCAAGCCAGAGGCATGAGGACCACTGCTTTACAGAACCAACTCAAGACACAGAAAGCTCCCAATTAATTTTTTTCCCCCCAGTTTTGCTAAATACCAAACCCCTCCCTAAAATGTTCTGTCAACATTTGAGGTGTCTGATAAAGCTCGGGGCCTCACTGCAACAAAAAGCAGTCATTTTCCTGACCTGGATGCTAGTTCACAGTGATATTCCTTTAACCACCGCAAAATGCCTCTTGTTTGCAGAACGGGTCAAAGAACAGACAATAATACCACAAAAAAAAACAAACCCAAAAAACAACTCAGGGCTTCACCTACGCTACCTGCTATTTATTACACCACCGACCAACTCGGAAGGTCCAAAGTCCACCTTCACACTCAAGTTAGGCTATTCCTGTGGTTTCCTTCCCGGCCAACTATCACAGTAAGTGTACACTACTCCTTTTTTTGGCCAGAGCTACAAACGGATCAGCATATTAATTAAAAAGTCCAACGTGCCTGGAACTGCATTGCACTATGGCAAATTGAGATCAGCTTCAAACATATATATTAAAAAAAAAAAATGCAGATACAAACATACATAGCCTTCTTTCTTGGTCGTCGGAGGGGATGCAGGCGTTTATGCTCAGGGTTGGAACTTCCTACACCTGGTTACTGGCAGCAGAGAAGAATAATGAAGCAAAAATCCTCCATTGTAAATACATTCCTCCAGAGCAGCCAGGCTGCCTGTGACAAATACCCTCAGGTCAAACTCCTTCCTCAGGGCAGAAGAAGGTAGGACTGATTCATCCCATCCCATTCCTCCCCACAAGACCAGCATGAGCCACGTTCTGCCTCGGGCCCTGAACCCGCTGCTGTCCCCAGGTTTTCATCCTGCACCCTGGACTTAACCCAGCAAATGGCTGCAATGTGGGATGTGCACATTGGGATCTCCCCCCACAGCCTTCCCCCCGCCCAATCTCACACCCTTAAACTGGTATCAGAG
This sequence comes from Gallinago jamesoni, assembly GCA_025769975.1. Classification (NCBI taxonomy): domain Eukaryota; kingdom Metazoa; phylum Chordata; class Aves; order Charadriiformes; family Scolopacidae; genus Gallinago; species Gallinago jamesoni. The sequence continues at coordinate 2,300,897 of JAOQGH010000019.1, read as the reverse complement.
CAGGAATTCCTAAAAATATTTTTTTTCAAAAAAGGCAAGTTGACTAATTAAGCCCTGCCAGAGTCATTCCTGGACTGAGCTCCATCTCCTGGGATGGAAATGCCCACAAAGCCACCAGCACCCATCTCTCCTCCCTTGCACCTCCCCGAGGCCACGTAACCAGTGGACTGAAGGTTATTTAAACCCTCCAATTTGAACTTGGCTTTTCTCTCCTCCATCCCACCCCAGACAAGCTGAGGAGGTACCCGAGCGGCAGCGGAGGTGGCCATGCCCTTGGCACAGTCCCCGGCTGCAGAGAGCTGGCTGGAGCCATCATATTTTACATTTCAATGATTTTTCTCTCCATGGCTGCAGCTAGTAATAAAGCAGGATCAGGAGGAGACCAGGGATGCCAACGGATCCATCTTTAACTAAAAATCCCAGCACGGCCTCCGAGATGTCCTTGCTTTTTGTGGCATAATACAGACATGTTCTCATAATTTAAAATAAAGAAAAAAAAAAAAGCCAAAACCTTTAAGTCTAACCTACTTTTCCTAACAGAAGGAGTTCAAGAGCTCTGCATCCCCAAGTGCTCTGCAGCAGAGCTCCCGTGGATGTCCTGGGACTGAATCCCAAACTCTCCCTGTCCCCCACACTTATTCCCAAGATTTTTTTCTACACCACACACACACACACAAAAATAAAAAAAGAATCTTTTCTGCTCCTTCCTGGCTGCTCCTCCTCAGCCCCAAACCAGCAGGCAGACACCCTCTATGAATCCTCCCCAAGCCTTGGAGGAGAAATCATTTTCAGAAAGGTTTTATGCCAGAAGGTTTATGCCAATTCGTTGACTCGCTCAGCGTGCGATCACGCTGGAAATACTCACTTTTGAGAAGTTTCTCCCCAGGGTCCAAAACCACCGATTCATTCCAGCTACTTTATTTAATACGACAACTTTAAGTGAAAACCAGAGAGAATTTTCTACATCCAACACTAGCCATTAGAAGAGGATTATTATTTTTTTTTTTAATGCATTAAGTTCTATCGTCTATTTAAAAATAAAAAAAAATACTTGGCAAATAACAGTCACTTTGCACAATGGGAAGGGGAGGAGAAATAAATAATCTGGTTTCTTCCTCATCCAGAGCTTACAAACCTTTGGAAGAGCACATTTCGTGCTGCACGACACTCCAGGAGCAGAAAGGCACAGCTTATTCTCCAGCCTGGCAGAAGCACTATTTTGCATTAGGTTCAGAGGCTATGCTTAAATTAACAATTAACATATTTTATGAGCTACCTTTAAGGGAGTAGGACATTCAGCTGTAAAAAAAAAAAAAAAAGCAATTATATTTGGTTTAGGTAGTATGAAGAGCTTCACCTTACAATACCGAAGGCCAGCCATGCAAACAAGTCTAATTTAACGCTGCAAATCAAACCGTTGGTGGAGATGGCATCTTCCAGGGACGATGTCCTCCCTCCGTGCTGCCCAGCACCCAGCTCAGAAGAGCAGAGCGTCCCCGTTATCTCATTATGGAGTAATGCTGGCATCTGCACAGGCTTACGGGGATTGGACTGGTTACCTGGGCTGCCGTTCAGCTGCATCAGCAACAGGTTTCTTTGGAGGGCTCCGGATGGAGAGGAAGGAAAGAGCATCGCCTGCAGGGAGCTGCCTTCGCTTCCTGCTTCAGGGTTTGAGGAACATCTCTGCCACACAACCAGCACGTCCCACCACTGTCACCCTCCAGCAGGAACACCAGGGATGTGGCAGGAGCAGGACCATAGAACAGAATCGTAGAATTGCCCGGGTTGGAAGGGACCTTTCAGATCAGAGTCCAACCATCAACCTAACACAGACAAAAACCATCACTAAACCACATCTCCAAGTACTACTTCTACCCATCTTTTAAATACCTCCAGGGACGGCGACCCCACCACTGCCCTGGGGAGCCCAAGACTTGACAAACCCTTTCCGTGAAGAAATTTTTCCCAATATCCATCCTAAACTTCCCCTGGTGCAACTTGAGGCCGTTTCCTCTTGTCCTATCACCTGTTCCTTGGGAGAAGAGACCGACCCCCCCCGGCTACACCCTCCTTTCAGGGAGTTGGAGAGAGTGAGAAGGTCTCCCCTCAGCCTTCTTTTCTCTTAGAAAGACATTTCCACAGAATAACTGGGCCATATAGAGGTTAGGCAAAGCTCCGCCAGTTCTCCATCTGGAACAAGTGGGAATCCTCAATGCTGCCTCCTCCCCTTGCACGCACTGGTGCCAGAGGCTCCAGGACCTGGTCTTCATCCTTTTCCATACAGCTCCTCTTCTGCTAGCGTGCAAGTCGCACTAAATCCGTGTTTTTTCCGCAACAAAATAAAAAAATCCACAGCCAGATAATCCCAAAGTCCCCAGGTACTGCATCGGGAGCAAGAAGAGTATTATAATGGTCTCCCCGTAACTATTTACCCAACTGGAGTCCTACATGCTTGAAGGTTGATGCAGTTTTGGAACTACTCACAGGCTCATAATTAGGCACAGCTGTTAATTAGCTTGTTTGATGGGGGTTATTAAACACCACTAATCCCTGCTCTTAAAGGGCCACAAGTGAGACCTTACATGGAGAGGGCCTCCACCAGCAACTCCCAGCTGCCGGTGTTTTCCAGGATGGGTTCCTCACCAGTTTAAGACCTCCTCAGGGCAGCACTGAGTCTAACACAGTGAAGACATTGGTGTGGCTTAACAAGCATGAACTACATGTCCTACAAGGGACGAGGAGATCTTCTGCAAGCATCAAATGGAAGTTAAGGACTCTATACACAACACACAGCAGCTCCCATTACAGCCCAGCAGGAAGGAGAGGTGGGAGGACCTGAGAAGTCCCACTCGACCGCTTCAAAGTGGCTCCCCAGCAGTTTCTTTCATCCTGGTTCAACCAAGAGGAGGAAGGACTCCAAAGGAGGTAGCGTTGTGGCTGTGCTAATGCAACACGGCGCATCGGATCAATAGGCTTTTAGCAAGACAGCTGTATTGATTCCAGCAAGCCGGATCGTCCGCCTTCCCTCAAAAAGCTTCATCCCCATCCTGTCGACAAGGCGATCCAGGAGGCCCCACCTCTGCGCTTGGAAAGTCCTCTCCTGAACCCTAACACCCCGCTGAAGCTCTCCTGCTCTTCTCCCCTCCTTTTCTCTGTTCACCCCTGTACCCAGTTACTCTCAAGAGCATCTTCTGGCAGCCAGGCACAGAGGGAGCATCAACACCCGAACTGCTCGGGACAGGGCAGCCCTCCATAAGAGGTTGTCTTCTCCTCACCACACTCTTGGAGGCCTCTACCATCCACGAGGTGTAGGCCCTGGGGCCAAATGCCCCCATCCACATAAAGGTGACATTCAGGGAAGCACCTGGACCCTCCTTAATGCTTTCCAAGAGCAGGCTAGAGAGTAACACATCAGCTTCATCTTGGGGACCTCCATCGGCAGCTCAACATCTTAAGGCTGTTGGATTTATTGTGTTCTTCTAAAGCCATCTTTGCTCTTTTTCTTACATATTCAAAGTCACAGGAAACATTTTCCTGCTGCTTCAAAGCCCAGAGCCAGCACAGAAGCCCCACTCAAAAGACAACCTAGCACAACGGTTCTAAATTCCACCACAACATGAGCAAACTGCCCCACAGATGACCCACGTGGGTTTGAGGCACCATCAGTGGCTCAACCACACCAGCCATGTCCCTTAAATGTCCCCACAAGACAGACCAATAGCAGCAGAAGTGCCAGCAATGCAACGCCAGTTCTCATCAGGAATCTTTGTTGTTATTAAAAATAAATTAAAATTTAACGACATGCACAGATTGCCACCAAATCCCCATCAGTTCTCGAGTGCCTCATCGAAAAGTCCTTATACAGCAACATGATCATGAGCGATGACCCAGCAGGCACCTTACATCCATTCAGCAGAGGAACAAGGGTACAACCCTCATCAAGTTAGCATAAAAACATACCACAGGTTAATTACCTGTTCATCAAGTTAAGAATCAATTAACCTGGTCGTAATCACCAGCCCATAGATACGGGCAACACAGCGCTTGCAGCCAGCCAGCCTCCCTCCCTCCTCGTGGGGGACGCTTCCCGTCTCATCCATGCGCCCATCCAACGAGATGCTGCGACGGGCTTTTCCTTGTGCTCCCCTTTAGATTTTCCAAAAGGGAAAAAAAAAGCTTTCCCAAACCTGAGACTTTCACTTTTGAAGCGCTCCCGAGAAGGACGGAGGTCAGCCCGGCTTAAACTCCCAACAGGTTCAACGGAGGAGCTGCCGGATTCACACATCATCCTGCAGCCGTTTGGTATCAAAAGCCAAAAAAAAAAAAAAAAATAAAAAAATAAAGTGACAACCCACAACTTAACACAAAAGCTGTTTGCAAAATGAGTTACAGATGCAGAAATCTCCAGCAAAATGAAACGCGGGGGACTGGCACGGAGACAAAAAGCAGCTCCTCGAGAGGGCTGGTGCCAGCCCGGCAGCGTCTTCGCGCTGACCACCGTCACAGGAAGAACTGAAAACCCTAAAATTCTCATTATTACAGTAGATGACGCTGGCACTTCACGGTCTTTCAGCAAAACCCGTTCTGAAGCCAAGCACTTTTCTCCATGAGCCCCCTGCTTGGTGTTACTGATGGCTTTTACTAAGCACATTCCCCGGATCCCGGCTGCCCGCAGCACTCCCCGGGCAGCCTCGGGAAGACGCGGAGCGCAGGGAGAGGTCTCCCACCGCGTGCGAGCAGCTCTTTCATCCGGCCAAATCAATCAGCAAAGATGTCTCCAGACACAAACCTCTCGCTGGGAAAGGGCGGGGGAGGTGGGGGGGTGGATAGACAGAAACCCCCAAACCACCATTTTTGGCCAAGGAGCAGGAATACCCTACCCAAGAGCCCCACAGCCGCTAAATAATTTTAGAATAGAAGAAAAAAGCAGCGGTATCTTGTCTAGATCCCAGGTCCTGCTTAAAAATCTGAGCTTCCCCCTTGCGACAGGGGCCACTTTTTGGGAGAGAAGCCGTGCTTCTCTCTGGGAAGGGACAGGGAGGGCGGCTGGCTGCCATCCCGCTGGCAGGGCAGTGCCAACCCTGCCAGGCCATCATCAGCCACGTTACCTTCCCTCGCTGCCATGAGGAAACGGGTGCGACGGGTCGGACCCCTGCTGAGGGATTACATTCGGGACTTGCTGAACAACAACAACAAAAAAAAAAAAGCAGTCTGGAAACCAGGCACCTCAGAAGCACGTCGGTGAGTTACGGCAGTTGTAAGGACTGATTTTTTTTTTTTTTTTTTTCCTTTCTCCCGCCACCCTGGTGTTTTAGGAAGAGGAGGAAAGATAAATTATTCTCCACGGGTTTGGGGAAGCTGAGCGTGTTTTCGCTGTGTTTTAACCTGCTCAGGGAAAGGACCCCCATGAAGGAGGAGGCCAAGGCTACCATAACCCTGACCCACGGGCGAAGTTCACCCTTCCCCGCAGAAAACCAGTCACCTCACAAAACCCCCGGAGTCGCTTCCCCACAGAAACCAACCCCCTCACGAAGCCCCCCAGGGTCCCTTCCCTGCAGAAAGCCAGTCACTTCATAAAACCTCTGTCCCTTCCCCACAGAAACCAGCCCCTTCATTAACCCCCCCGGGGTCCCTTCCCCACAGAAAACCAGTCACTTCATGAAAACCACATCCCTTCCCCACAGAAACCAGCCCCCTCGTGAAACACCCGGGGTCCCTTCTCCACAGAAACCTGTCCCCCCATGAACCCCCCCGTCCCTTCTCCACAAGGACCTGTCCCACTATGAAACCCCCTGTCCCTTCTCCACAGAAAACCAGTCACCTCATGAAACCCCCCGTCCCTTCTCCACAGAAACCAGCCCCCTCATGAAGCCCCCCTGGGGTCCCTTCCGCACAGAAAACCAGTCACTTCATGAAACCCACATCCCTCTCCCACAGAAACCAGCCCCCTCGTGAAACCCCTGGGGTCCCTTCCCCACAGAAAAACGTTCACCTCACAAAACCCCCATCTTTTCCCCACAGAAATCAGCCCCCTCATGAAACCCCCGGGGTCCCTTCTCCACAGAAACCTGTCCCCCCACTGAACCCCCCTGTCCCTTCTCCACAGGGACCTGTTCCCCCATGAAACCCCTCGTCCGTTCTCCACATGGACCTGTCCCCTCATGAACCCCCCCGTCCCTTCTCCACAGAAAACGAGTCCCCTCATGAAACCTCTGTCCCTTCTCCACAGAAACCAGTCCCCCTCACGAAGCCCCGTCCCGGCTCCCAGGGCCGGGGGGGGGGGGGGGGGGGGGGGGGGGGGGGCGTCCCCTCCGCTCCTCGGGATAAAGTTGCGGGTCACCACCGTAACTGCGAAACAATCTCCCCAAAATACAAAGACACCCCCCCCCCGCCCCAGACAGACAGACAAGCAGACAGACAAACAGACAGACAGACACACACGCCCCGCTCACCTTGGTGTAGAGCTGCGCGGCGGACATGGCCGGAGCGGGCGGCGCTAGGCGCGGGGCCGGTAGGCAGCGAGCGGCGCCGCCAGACCGGCCGAACGACCGCCGGACAGACCGACCGACAGACCGACCTTTACACCCGCCGCCGCCGGCCGGGGCGCGGGGAAGGAGAAGGGAGCGGCGCGGCGGGGGGAGCAAGAGGAGGAGGAGGAGGAGGAGGAGGAAACGGCACCGCTCCGCCTCCGCCGCGCCCCGCTCAGGTATGAGGCGGTGCGGCCGGGCTCGGCTAAACTCGGCTCAGTTCGACTGGGCTCGGTTCCGTCCGACTCGGTTCGGCTGAGCTCGGGCCCGTTCCGTTCGGCCCGACTCGGTTCCGCTCGGGTGGGTTCGGCTGCGCTCGGCTCTCCTCAGCCGCCGCGCGAGGGAGCCGCCCCTCTCTCCTCACTTGAGGCGCCGAAACGCCCCGTATTTTTTCGGTAGGTTTAGGGTTTTTTTTCCCCTCCTTTTATTCTTCTATTCTTCTTCCTTTCCCACGGAATTAAGTCATTAAGCCCTAGGCGAATGCCCCTCGGTGGTTTTAGGGCCCTGCCGCCCCCACCCGCCGCTGGACGTGGCGCTTCCACGGGGCTGTGAGGAATGGCCTCAGCGAGGGGGTTTTCTCCATCTTCTGCCTGGAGGGGGGTTTGGGGTCCCACCACCACCACTGCGCTCCTGGGCATTGGTGGCGTGTCCCTCAAGATGTCAGGAATCGGCCAAAAATGGGGCAGAAACAGCCAGAAATGGTCCCCCAGCTTGTCAGTCCGCCTCCCCCTCCCTCCCTCTGGGAGCACCCCGTGTTTAAATCCCTGCTTAACAAGGCGCTTTTTTTGAGCCCGAGAGGGATGATGCAAATCCCAAGTATTCCTCAGTAATCGCTATCGCTATTCATTATCGCTCAAGGTATTTTGCATATTAACTAAGCAGGCAGAAAATGTGCTCAGCGGGGCTTATTCTCCGCCGCAGTTGTTTACTCCGTGAGCGGGGATCCCTCCTGCCGTGGTTTTGGGCACCCACAGCCTTTCTTTAAAGCCACGCTGGTGGCACCTCACCCTCAGCTCCTCGTCCCTTGGGGGCTGAAACCACCCCCACCCCCCCCACACTTTAGCATCTTTTCCCTTTTGCCGACCCCCCTTCCCCTCCCTGAGCCTGGCAAAGAACAGCACAGATTTGGTTGGGAGGACAGCCAGCACCTCAGATATCTCTCTTTTCCAGCTCTGATGGCCTTGATGAATCCAAATAAATCGCAGGTGGCTCTGGGGGAAGTTTGGGAAAGAGCAAAGGAGGGGAAAAAATCCTGCACGTTGTCCAGAAATCACCCTGAGTAATGTATTTGGCAGCGTAATCTCTGCTAAACCTCTGAGATAACTTTGTCGGGCAAACAAAACTCGCTCCTCTCCTTTTATTAAATCAACTGTAGAAACAAAAATGTGAAGTCCTGGCAAGGAGCAAAGGTTTCAGCAAAGCCTGGGTAGTGGTGATAGCCCAGAGGCAAACCACAGCCGTTCCCACGAAATACCAGCTGGTGCCGTGTGTGACTTGCCATTAATCTAAAACTTTAATTTAAAGATAGAAACTAAAAACCCCAAAATACAATCCCTGAAGTGTGTCCCAAGTGCCGAGTTGCTGAAAATTACTGCATTCGGGAAACAGAAGCTCTTTTCCATTTGGGAATCAAAACTTGAGTTGATCATTATCTTTAACAAGCGCTGGCTCTTAAATAAAATTTCATGGTACCACCTCTTGTGTTCACAACAAAGGCATTTAGCGGTGAAAATGAACCAAACACCAGGGGTTTTTTTTCCCCCTTTAAACTTCCTAGCGAGTACAGGATGGGTGTGGGGACGCTCAAGGGTCCCTGTGGTGCAAAACCACATGGAGACCCCAGGGGACAGACAGACAAACGATGGGTGGGTGCAGGACAGCCTTAAAGCCTTGGTAAGTGGCAGGGGTTCGAACCCGGGAGCGGGTCGAGGAAGATGTGATGAGGGACAAGCCAGCTGTGCCACAAGGCAGGTCACCAACGCGCTCTCCACCTCTGCCAACATGAAAAATAAATAATACAGGAATAATAATAAAAAAAAATAATACAGGAAAGCATATTTTGCAAAGCTGTAGTACCCTGTATGAATGAAGAGGCTGGAACTGCCTGGTTTTTATATCCCAGTGGTTTTATCTCCAGGGAGGGAGAGGTCACCCAGCCAAGGACCAGGCAGCTCCGCTTCTCAGCCGTGTCCCTGCACCCTCAGTCAGCTCCGGGACCCCTCAAACACTCAGGAAATACCATGATTAGGGAAACTCTTAACGTCTTGACACAGGAAATCATGGAGAGGATGCTTCTAAAGGAGCCTGCTGGCCCTCTCAGCCTGGTGGGAGTCTTCTTCTAGACCCACCTGAATGCTCCAAAGCGTTCAGCAGCAAAGGGATTGACCCCAGCAACATGTTCATCGACCACAAGTTTTCTCTCGGAAGAGTTTCATTGCCCATTATCCCTTGGGATATTTATTTCTGCTGAAGGCAAACCTTTTCCAGGCTGATCTTTTATTTTTGTGCAAACTTCATGTTCATTGCAGAAGAATTTTGCCTCCAGGAGCAGGAGCTCAGACGCTTTATAAATGCTTGATGACCACTTCTCCCAATTTATTATTTTATTAAAGAAAATGATTTATTACGGTTCTGGGTGACTCAAATTCACCGAGCTCACCAACGTGGTGCTTTTTCTCTCTCATATTGGGTGCACCCAACGACAGTGTCACAGCCTTTAATAACACACTTTAATTAATCCTGGAATTCTGAATGTGCTATTAAGTTCATTTTTCAAAGAGGGGTCAGAGTAGTGAAAAAAAAAAAAAAATCTACATTGTTCGCACAGGGCCACACCGGGAGTCTGTGGCAGAGCAGGAAATTAATCTCTTAATCATTCTGCTAATTTGACCCAGCAGGGAGAGCAGACACCTCTGACTACCTGAGGTCTCTGGCCTGATGGAACTACTTCCACTATCCAGGATGGCCTTTCCCACCTGGAAAGTCGAAGGAGCGGCTCTGAAATCCTCTATGTGGCTTGGGAGATGGCTGCTAAAAAAGCACCGCAAGGGCTTGACGTCCCGACTAACAATCCACCTTTCCTGATTTGCAATGTTTTCACATTTATAAAAGTTTTCTTTCTCGGTGCTTTTAGGAAACTAATCCTGTTCGGATACAAGGGATGGAAGGAAAAAAACGTGAAGAGGCTCTGCTCTGCTGCGTCCAGTCACGTGGTGTGGATTTTTGTCCCTCTTCCATCTGCCGTCTCAGGAAGCTCCTCTCAGAAGAGTTTTATCCCTAAGCAAGGATAAAAACCCACCCACACTCGATGCTGTCCCCCTTAGCGAGGCACTAACTTAGGGCCAAGTTCTTCCACCATTTCCACCCATAATTAACTAAGTTGCTCTGCTAAAATCACAACTTTAAACCAAGAAGATGAGGCGACTGCGCAGGCAAACAAAAACACACCAGTCCTGGGAGTCAACACCGAAAGGAGAAGGTTGGAGGGATGGAAGTTGGAGAAGAAAAGAACATAAAAGCAGGGGCTGGAAGAAAGATGGTAGAAGCTGAAGGAGGAAAGAGAAACACCTGCAGGTAAGAAGGAGCAAAGACTCAAATGGAAAAATACGAGGAAGAAAATAAAGCATTTCCAAACGCCTGAACCACTAAATCTGTCCAAGCAGAGGTCTCAGTCTTGTTTTGGGACCTTCATATCTCACAGATCATTCAATAGCAATCAGAATGCAAAGAAATACCAGCTCTTTACTATCTAAGCCCTTAGTGAAATAGATTCAAAGTTTTATATTTAACAAGGAAAATGAAGATGAGTCACCTGGTACTTTTTGTCTAAATACAAAAAGAAAAAGGTTTTGCAAATATTTCCAGTTTCTAAGGCATTTTGTAATAAAAGATTTTAAGGAATGCCTACATATCCTTCACGTTTACTGCAGAGAACACACAGTATTCTTGGATTAAAAAGTTACATGTTTTGATTTGGATCAGTCATTTTGTCGAAGAAAATCCAATCGTGATAAAAAATAACATTTAAAAAACACCGTGTTTCTTACATTTGCCAATTAAATATTTTGAGGATCACAGCAGAGAGGAGTCCACTAACTCAGTTATAAAGAAATGTTTTCGAAGGGTGTTTAAGGCAAACAAATGAGCTTAAAATTAAGAAATCATTGTAAGTTCTCTTCTTGAGAGTTAGACATTAGCACTCTTCTAAAAGGGTGGATTTTTGCTGTTTTTTCACGAGACAGAATGGCTTGTACCCTTTCTTGGTAAGCTCTCTCTGCTGCTACACCCGCTGCGTATTCTCGCTGCTTCTCTTCTTCCTCGGCGTCGCGGGCCTGTTGTTGAGAGGAGATTTGAGCCCGGAGTTGCTCTTGGTATTCTTTGGCTTCTTTTATTTTTCTGGAAACAACATAAAAATAGTTTATTTATGAAGCGCAGGTAAAAAATAAAGACTTTTTTTAGTATTTAACCTGTTGGCGTTCAACCTTAGACTAAAAAAACTGTTCAAAATTCCTTTTAGGTGACGGTGAAAGGACAGAGAATGAGAGCGCAAGGTCTCAGCCAATTCCTAGCTCAGATCGGTTCCTGCAGCCACCTTCACAGAACGACAGAATGCTATGGGGTGGGAAGGGACCTCTGGAGATCATCTAGTCCAAGCCCCTGACAAAGCAGGGCAACCCAGAGCAGGTCCCACAGGAACGTGTCCAGGTGGGGTTTGAATGTCTCCAGAGAAGGAGACTCCACCACCTCTCTGGGCAGCCTCTGCCAGGGCTCTGCCACCCTCACAGGAAACAAGTTCCTCCTCATGTTGAGATGGAACTTCTTATGGTCAAGTTTGGGCCCATTTCCTCTTCTCCTGTTCCTGGGCACCACTGAGAAAAGCCTGGCCCCATCCTCCTGACACCCACCCTTGAAGGATTTATGGGCCTTGACCAGATCCCCCCTCAGCCTTCTCCAGACTCAAAAGACCCAAGTCCCTCAGCCCTTTCTCATCAGAGAGATGCTCCAGGCCTCTCATCCTCTTTGTAGCCCTCTGCTGTCTCCTCTCCAGCACTTCCCTCTCCTTCTGGAACTGGGGAGCCAACAACTGGGCCCAGTGCTCCAGCTGGGGCCTCCCCAGAGCAGAGTAGAGGGGAAGGATGACCTCCCTTGACCTGGTGGCCACACACCTCCTGATGCACCCCAGGAATCCATCCCTCACCGCCATCTCCGCTCCCTCATTCTGAAGATAACAAGTTACTGCTGATGGCACAGGCTCCTGTCACGGCGTCATCCAGAGATTCTAGGAAATGCTGTCAGGAGAAACCATTCTTCCATTCTACCTTGAGACTCATCTATTACTTTCACTGCCCTCTGGAGAAGCAGTGAAAGTCAACCTGCGTGTTCGGGCACTTCTGGAGCAGGAGACACACTGAGACTCAAAGTGCCGACGGTCTAGTCAAGACTTGGGCGCTAACACCACGCAGTTGAACCACAAACACTTAGTGACGCCGCTGAATTGTCATCTTTGCCACCTGAAGCATATCGGTAACGAAGCCCAGCACCTTCCCTTCAAAGGGGGAGATTTCCACCGCAGCCGGGAGATCGTTACCAACGAAAACCAGCAGAGAACACAACAGATACCTGCTCTGGAAGGAGGTACCTACCACAGAGAAGAGTGGAGAAAGGGCAGGAGCCAAGGGAAATGGAGGAGGCCCTTTGCTCAAGGCTTCGCGTGACACCCAGAGGAACGTTTCGGCTACTGCGTGTAACTTGTTCTCACCATGAGGAACTGCAAGGTGAGGAGAACCCCACGCGCGCTCCGGTATTTCGGCAGCCGAGTATATGGATTGTTTAAGGGCTGCGTGCGGGTGGGGTTTAGCAACAAGCCTCAACGACCTCACTAACCTGTCATTAACCCTCCTCCCCAAACTTCTGCCACTCCTAATAACAGCTCGGAGCACGTATTTAATTAACACGATGGATGGAAGTCGCACGATGGTCCAAAAAGACCAAAACAAAGAACTAATGAAACGCCATTATTTGGAGGATGAGATCATAATTAGTGATTTCATGCCCACTGCAGTATAACAGGGCTGCTCTCGAGCGGTTTGGAGCTCTGAACAGAAGACAGTCCACCCAGCGCTCCTCAGAGTCACCTAAAAATGACAATTAGCCTCCTCCCAAGTTTAAAAGATTGCTACGAAATGAACCGATGGCAGAAAAGAAAGATACCTCGCGTATTTTTCGTCTTCTACGCGCTTGAGTTCTGTGATTGCTTCAGCTAATAACTTCCTCTCTTGAGCGAGTACTTCCTGCTCCTTCGCATTTCTCTGCACTGAAAAAAACAAATCAAAACAAAACAAAACAAAACAGCCTCAGGTCGCGCCAGGGGAGGTTTAGGATGAACATGAGGAAAAAAAATTCTTCATGGAAGGGGTTGTCAAGCCTTGGAATGGGCTGCCCAGGGAAGTGGTGGAGTCGCCATCCCTGGAGGTATTTAAAAGACGGCTTGACGTGGTGCTGAGGGACATGGGTTAGTGGTGGTTTTGTATCAGGTTGATGGTTGGACTCGATGATCTGAAAGGTCCCTTCCAACCTGGACAATTCTATGATTCTCTGAAAACACATCTTAGAAGGTAACGGCACTGCTAAGCTTGAAGGGATTGTATTCAAGCCAAGTTATCTAATTAGCAAGCCGGAGCTTTCTTGCTTCTGAGGAGAAACACAAAACAACGGCAAGCGTATTCTCAGCTTATTTGGTTTTCATCCAATCAGAATAGGCAAGATTTCACATTCAGAACTTCATAACAATCATAATATAATTAATAATAATGATTGCTTGCTGATGCAACCCTTGCTTTACTAGGCTTCGCTCTGCTGACGGCAATGGAAAATTAGCGTGAGGAATGCCTGTAGGAATGAAGTTTGAGAAGCAGGTTCAGAGATGGTGGTGGTGTTGGTGGGGCCAGATGGACTTCCCAAAAGCAGCATGTTGGCTCCATCTACCTTTCACAGAATGAATCACAGAATGATATG
>JAOQGH010000019.1:2231202-2241403 GCA_025769975.1 Gallinago jamesoni | reverse complement strand
ATCAAGGCCTATAAATGTTTCAAGGGTGGGTGTCAGGAGGATGGGGCCAGGCTTTTTTCAGTGGTGCCCAGGGACAGTATAAGAGATAAAGGGCACAAATTTGAACATAAGAAGTTCCATCTCAACGTGAGGAGGAACTTCTTTCCTGTGAGGGTATGAGAGCCCTGGAAGAGGCTGCCCAGAGAGGTGGTGGAGACTCCATCTCTGGAGACATTCCAACCCCACCTGGACACGTTCCTGTGCAACCTTCCCTGAGTGGTCCTGCTTTGGCAGGAGGTTGGACTAGGTGATCTCCAGAGGTCCCTTCCAACCCCGTATCATTTTGTGATTCGTGTATGTTCTCTTTGCTCCTTTGACACATCAGGGTCCTTTTTAAATTTTTGCTTGTGTGCTTAATGTTGACAACTTAGGTCTTTCTTAAATTACTACTTCTTTATTTCCCCTCAGTGGGAAAACAGAGGAATATGGCGTCCTCGGCCCTCGAAGATTTAGGCTTTCAGATCAACTTGAAGATTTCAAATATTAAGAAGATTCTTCAATTGAGAGACATAGGTAAAGGGAATTAAGGGCGAGTTTTGGGTTGCGTCTCCTTGTGGAAAGTGGGAATGTTTTAATTAGACAAGGAATGTAACATGAAGTGGAAATCAAGTAAAATAAAGAGAATAACAACAACAAAAAAGGGTCAGAAGATGTGTGTTGGGGACCGTAGAATTACAGATAATCACTGCTCGTGGAGGGGGAGAGAAATGGGATTTTGGTTTTGTGTTGATGGTGTTTTGGCTTTTTGGCTTAACATTCTCTCTTTGGCAGGTCAAGAACCATCCCTCAAATCTATGCTCTCTAAAATAAGACAGGAGATGGTTCTCTTGTGTGATCTCCTGAATGAAATGGAAGCGGAAGTTCAAGAGCAAGAAAAATTGAAGAATTTGCTAAAAGTAATCTTTTTTTTTTCCCCTCTGTTAATAAAATACTGAAAGATTGAAATGAATCTTTGATAACTGCATAGTAGTTCTTTTTTAGATTCTAAGTGATATATTTGGATGCACGTGCTTACAAGTGAAATTGGGACTGGGAACAGGCTTTCTGGGAGTTTATTAAGCGGCTCTTCAGCCTAATGAACGCAAAGATCTATTTTTCAAGGCTTATACATTCACAGCATGTCTTTATCACAATAGATACCTCAATCTAAAGAGCAGTTCTATTTTTACATCCTTGCAATAGCTATGAAACCTATTTAATTGGAATATTTATCTGTTGGTTTAGTATGTGTTAGCAGTGCTTTTATGTGCCAAGTCTGTTGTGACAGTGTTGTTTGGGGAATGTAGATGAGTTTCCTGTAGTATCTCTTCATCACCACTATCCAGAACCTGCTTGGGTATGTTGTTACAGATTTATTTCTTGCCCACTCAAATTTCTCTGATGCTTTGAGGACAAAGATGGACGAGGTTATGTTTTCTCACTCTTAGCTTTGTTTTTCTGAGCTTTGCTAATTGCTCTTGGGGAAATTAGTGGCTAAAAAGGTAAGATGATGGGGAGAGAGCAAACAACACCTCAAGTTAAAAGAATATTTTAGCATTGCCCTAACAGCAAACTGATTTTACTTGCTTGGCATTAAGTTTCAGATTTCTGATGAAGTCTAACGTTAATTTCAGGAGCTCCAGAAGTCTGTGGAGAGAGACCAAAATGAAGCACGGCACCTCCTTGAAAACATTCCTCCCCATCTGCCTAAACCGACGCAGAACTGGTAGGTGGTACATGAGCGTAGAGGTGTGGGGCTGCTCCTGGCACTCTACACTTCAACTCTTTTTACTGTGTATTACTGAAATTTTGGGTGCCGAGGTTGTTAAATATATCGATTCTTGGAGTTTGCTCTTGACTGTTCACTACCAGGCTTGTACTAGCACCTTAACAAATCCCTCGGGTAAAACCTGTAAAATACTGAGTTGTTCAGGTGGCAGCTTCCAGTGGCTGGTGTGACATGATAGCAAAAAGCTAGTTTTTGGATAAATCTGAGCTTTAGAATCCTTAAATCCTCACTTTAGAATTGCAAACACGCTGATCTGAGAGTTGCAGCTCCTGAGGATTGAAGAGTGGGTTAGTGATCCAAATAAAGGGACGCTAGAACTGAAGTTCAATGCTGCTCTTCCAAATAGAATTTTAAAAAAAATAATAAAATCCTTTAACCCAATCGCCTTTCTGTGGGGATTTGAATTCTGGTGGAGGTGTTTTCATTCTTCTTTTTCCCGCAACAGCCTGGCATTTATTTTAACTAGCAATGACATCCAGCTGCCTTTGAGAGGGCTGCTCCGAGAAGCTGTTCAGAATAAAGTAGCTCACAAAAGAGAATGAGACACAAGTATGTGAAACGATAGCTTTGAAACCACCTCAGAAGGTTTCAAAGACAGCTTGGGAGCCCAGCAGGTGGCACTAGTTGTCCTCCGGACTGCAGTCATCATCCTTGGGAAGTGGGACAGTGGCTTTAAGGGTGTCACATCGAGTGACACATCAAATCCCAGCCTTGGGGTCAAGTGCTGTGCCCTTCGCTGACTGTAGGGCCCCACCTCAAGCAAAGATCTCTCCTTGTGGGACGGTTTGATCAAAGCAGAGGATGGGTTCTTTGTGATGGGTCGGCTCGGTATGGCTTCAGTTATTTCCCTTGCACATCCCAATAATGTCCTTGTATTCAGATGACAATGAATCTTGCCATCCTCTTTTGCTCTCCTCCTACAGTTAGGTGGGTGGCTGGCAAGGAACTCAGTGTTTGAGGCTCTAAGCTGAGGGTTTGAAGGAAGCATTAATTTATAAAAAAAAAAAATGCTCCGATAATCACTCAAAGCAGAAAATCCCTCAGCTTTTGGGATCTCGCCTAAAAAAAATAATTAAAACTTAAAAAAATCCCAGCCTGATGGATGGTGTTGAATTTCTTTGCTTCGAAAAGATTAATGGATGAGTGTCAGGCTTCCCAAGATATGAACTTGTTTCAAAGAGCTGGGAAGTATTTCAGATCTGCCCGTTAAGCTGTAGCTCTGCGCTCCGGTTCATCTGATTAAAAAAAAGCCAGGCCCTGGCGTTCTGTGGAAACGTAACGGTACCTTGAATCCTTAAACTGCTCTGCTCTGCCTTTGGACCCCTTCCAAGTCACCCGAGAAATCAAGAGCTATAACGAAGTCGGCGAAAGTCTGCGGTTTGAAACGGAGCGGGCTTGCTTTCTTTCTTTTTCTTTCTTTCGGGCGAGAAGGTGAATCGCCTTCATCCAGCCTTAAAAACAGATGGGTTGGATCTTAGGTCTGCGAGTGAGCTGACTTGAGAACAGAACGGTGTTCTCCTTACTCTGCTTATCTGCTCTTTATAGGCTTAATATTAATTCATTTTACAGCGTCGCTGGGCCAACTGTGAAACACGAAGAACAAACAAAAGTTGTCGAACCCGAATGTGCGAAGAAACCTACAAAAGAGGCACGTCTTATTAAAGAAGCACCCTTAATCACCGCTGAAGAATTTGAAAGTGTTCCTGCGTAAGTAAGCGTGGCTTTAGATGCAATACCAGCAAACCTATTAATTTCATTTTCAGAGCTAATTAGGTTCTTTTTTATGTATGTATCAGGCAGATCAGAACTAATCAGTTAAAACCCAAACCTCTTATCTCGAAAGTCACTTCAATTTATGACAGAAATAGATTAGCTAATAGGTGGGTTCTCTACTTGTTTTGAGAACTGACACTGAAAAAAAATAAAAAATGAGCCATAACCTCAGATGAAAGGTATGGTTGCACTTCAAAAGAAATATAATTTTAAATGCTGGTTTTGTTTGGCCCAACTATTGGTTTCTAAAATCTTCAAGTCTTGACTTATCAATCTGGTTTTGAGATGGGAAAAGAAATCAAGACTTGTTAAATGCAAAAACACCTCCCACTGAAATCTCCCAAAACTTCTAGAATAGAAAGCTGTGGGTTTTTCTCCCCCCACCATCAGGGCCTGATTAATGGATATCCTTCTCTGAAGTCTGTTGTGGGGGAATAATTTTTCTTAAATGGCAAATATTTCTGCAAAACTAAGAAAATTACATTGATGTCTGAGGCTAAATTGTTATCTAGATTCTAGATTCAGTGTGTTTCCTGACAACAGTTGTTTCAATAAGAATGTTGGGGTTTTTTTGAGTTTTACTTGAGGCTTTCAAATCATCCTTCCTAGAGCTTTCAAAATTTTCAGGTGAGCAATGTCCATGTTTTTTCCACCAGATTGCTCAATCCAAAAAAAATGAAGGAGCCTGAATGCTGAGCTAATAATAAAGAACTCTTTTTGGTTACTTCTTAAAAGTGCCTTTACCTGGTATCATCATTCTGCAGATCACCTCTATTTTGTGGATTTTCTCCCTTTGGGTTCTTCTCTCCAATTAAAATTTTAGAAAGGTAAAAGCTGGAGCTTTTTTTTTTTTTTCTCTGGTAAGAAAAAAGTTTTCTCTGCTAAGACAAGAGAAGTAGACACCGGTCTGTTCCAGCCAAACGTTATTTTAACCTCCAGTTAAAATGATCTTCCCTGATAACCTCTGGAAGTGTTATCCTTGAAAGCAGAAGGTTTTCCACCTATGTTTGCGGGTGGGGAGAATGGGGACAGATGGAAAAATCATTCAGATGGGGAAAAAAAGCATGTTTGTTCTTTGGAGGAAGATTTAGATGAATTTAAATAGATCTATTAGATAAGTGTTTTTTCCTGTTGCCTGGCAGTGTTGTAATACAAGAGTCAGCTAAGACTGCAATTCCGCGTGTTATTTAATCAAATCTAAGCAGCAAATGTTTGTGACCCAAATTTTCTCACAAATAAGACTTTTGTCTGAGAAGAATGAGAATGAGGATCGTATCCCAGTTCTCAGGTTCTGATGTGGGATCTCTTTATACCTTCTGGTGATAGTAACCAGGGATGCTGGTGTGGTTTTTATTGCAGCTCCGGGCCCGCAGCCACGCTCTCAAGGGGCTGTGCCTCTGCTTTAATAAAGCACAATCGTGCGTGTGCATCCCATATGTGTGCAATTCCCAACCCAGCTGGGTTACCGTGGGGTTCCCATCTGCCAAGAGTCTCCTTCCTCTCTCCCTTCCTACTGCAGCCCTGGTAGATTCGAACTGGAAGAAAAATCTAGGTGGTTTTCACCCACTTTGTGCACCGTTAGGGGATTTTAAAATGGAATACACATTCCTCAGTGACCTCCGAGTTTTAAAGCTTTCCATCAGGTATTTAACCAAGGGATACCGAGCACCTCGATCAAATAGAATATTCTCACAAGTGAGAACCTTGCAAATTATCTGAGCCTTCAAATGCCTTGTAAAAAAAAAAAAGACACCTGGGAGGAAGAAAAAGGAAGTGGTGCAGGAGATGTCTGGGTTTACTTGGAATTCAAGGCAAAGGGAAACACTTGCTTTATTCTGTCTCTCAAATTCACACCGCTTGAGGTATTTTTAGAATCTGCACATTCATTATAACTCGAAAGTCTCAAGAAAATGGTAACTTGGGGAAATATATGTTTCTTTTAACCGAAGTGTTTTTGAGAGAGCAGGTTTGGCCCATTAAGGCTTTATCTCTTTTTTCAGTGGTATGTGTGCGATACATTGATGTTGTTATTTTCTTTGAAGACCGTAGTGCCATGCTTTGGTTTTCATACCTATGAAAAAAAAAAAGGTTTTGAAAAGGTCTTCTGTGAATTAAAAAAAGAAATTGGGTCATTCTTTATTTTTATTATTTTTAAAAAGAATGTTTTTTCTTTTGGTCTAGTGAAGCAGATTTTAAAGTTATTTTATATCTAAATTAAACAGATGAATGCGGAACTCCTCAACTTTGTATTTTTATCTTAGTGTATGTATGGACTTCATAGCTCTGCACGTTCCCCTATGGCTATAAAAAGGCAAAGGGATGCAGATAGAGCAATAAATAGTTAATTTATATAGGCTAAGCCCTTTGTAAGGGCTATATAAGCCCATCGTGACTGCATTTTAGGGGTGACAGACCTGCTTTTATTTGAAGAAGTGTGATTTCTGCCAAGTAGAGCGTTTTTATAAAAAATGGCTGCACCCTCCAGCTTTGAATCTGAATTAATCACAGTATCAATGAAGTTGAAAACCGGCTACGAATAACTTTGTAGCAATTCAGACTGAAATGAGAGCAATTGCTTTGATTTCAGGAGTTTTTGCAGACCTGTCTCCCTGGCAGGGACTGGCTATTATTAAATTCTACAGCAAGCCCTTATTTTTAGTTGCCATTGTTCTGGCTTAGAATATTGAATTTGTAATTGATTAGCTGCTTGTACTTTAACTCTTTTGTATGTTTTCCTAAGATTGAGGTTTTTCATTCAGATTAAAACGAGGGAAGAACTTCCTCTTGGTTGATCTTTTCAGTCTTCTTGTCCTACAGCTTTTAGCTGCCTGATGGTCCTGACCTAAAGAACCCTGTGCATTCTTAAAATGAATTATAACGCTTTTCTCAGCTCCACACATCTCCAAACTGATACTGAACCCAACACAAACAGCCACCGTTGGGTTTGGTGGAGAGACTGAATGGTCATCACAGGATAATTCAAATTGCAAGGGATTTTACTGCAGTGTTCGCTGGGGCTTTGTTTTATATTTAGCTTCGTGCTTATCCTATGAGTTTCAAATTTCATTTTTATATAATGGTTTCTCAGTTTGTAGCGTGTTTCCTTTTTCCTTGAATGCGTGCCTTTACGTCTGTAAATGCTGAATAGCCTTATTTACAAATATTCCAGTGTTCTGATATTTCCACATCGCTTTGTTTTTTATCTTCTGGGCTTCCTGTACCTCCGGGCTGATCTCAACAAATCTTATTATTTTAGTACCAGTTTTATGAAACGCTTGGAAAGTTCAGAAGGGGATGTTGGTAGTGCAGAACTGTGTCTGTAGAGCTTGATAAAATACAGAAGACAACACAAAACTGGTATTTCTTCAAAAAAAAACCCCACAAGTGAGTGGCTGTAAGATCAAACACAGGCTATTTAGGATTATAATATAAATATAAATTGCACTCTTAAGCAGAAACATTTAATTTCAGTTTTGACTCATGTTTTCTGCAAAGTTGTTTGATTTTTTTGTGTTTGTAGTTTAAGTGGTATGCTATGAAAGCAATTCAGTTTTGAAAAGCTCCTTACAGCTTAAGCACTGGATAATTTTTTACTTCTTAATTTAGCTTTCTAATGTTTCATCTTTCTGCCTTTTCAACATTATTAAGCAGTCAAGGAAACGAACAAAATTAAGTCCTGCGTTTATTCATTAACACAAAGCAGAAGAAACTGCCTCGAACTGGGAAAAGCGTGTTCAATTAAGGGCGATGAAAGAGAAAAATAAACACGGAACTTCGTTTGTGATTTTTTTTCTGCTTCCTGGTTTTTATTCTCATCTGTAGGTATATGAAAGGTCGTTTAACGTATGATCAGATTAATGCGGTCGTTCAAGAAATTAACAAGGCTGTGGTGGGCAAATACAAGATCCTGCATCAACCTTTGAAATCTATCAATGGAGCCGTCAGAAATCTCTACCACAGGTACCTGGAAGAAGAAACTAAGGATACAAAAGGTATTATTTTGTTATATTTGTTACCAAACTCTGTAGCATTTGGATATTGCAGCACAAGTATAAAAATACCGAGCAAAATACTGAATGACTAATGCTTCTGTGTGCTTTTTATGTTGTAGAGTAACTTGTAGCATCTTATTCTCAGAAAATAATGGAATGGTGGAATGGTTTAACCCATGAAAGAGTTTAAAACCATCAGTCTTGAAAAAATGTTAGAAAACCTGCTGTTGCTTGTTCTCAGACAGAGAACAGGGGGGTGGAATTAAATCTGTAGACTTAGCAGGGCTTTCCCTCCCACATGGTGCCACAGCCTGAATCAGATTTGGCCCTGAAGAAGTCCCATCCTGAAAAAGGGTGAACAATGTCTTGGCAGCCTGGAGCAATGAAAACTCTGGTTCTTATTGCAGACAACACCAAGTTGGGTGGGAGTGTTGGTCTGCTGGAGGGTAGAAAGGCTTTGCAGAGGGATCTGGACAGGCTGGATGGATGGGCTGAGGCCAATGGGATGAGGTTCAACAAGGCCAAGTGCTGGGTCCTGCACTTGGGTCACACCAACCCCATGGACGCTCCCGGACTGGGGCAGAGTGGCTGGAGCTGCCTGGTGGAAAAGGACCTGGGAGGTGTTGGTCAGCTGTCGGCTGAACATGAGCCAGCAGTGTGGCCAGGTGGCCAAGAAGGCCACCAGCATCCTGGCCTGTATCAGGAACAGTGTGGGGAGTAGGACTCAGGAGGTTATTGTCCCCGGTGAGGCCCCACCTTGAGTGTTGTGTCCAGTTTTGGATCCCTCACCACAAAAAAGCCATTGAGGTGCTGGAGCAGGTCCAGAGAAGGGCAATGGAGCTGGTGAGGGGTCTGGAGGACAAGTCTTACAAGGAGCAGCTGAGGGAGCTGGGGGTGTTGAGCCTGGAGAAAAGGAGGCTGAGGGGAGACCTTCTCACTCCCTCCAACTCCCTGAAAGGAGGGTGTAGCCAGGGAGGGTTGGTCCCTTCTCCTAAGGGACAGGCGATGGGACAAGAGGAAACGGCCTCAAGTTGCCCCAGGGGAGGTTTTGGATGGATATTGGGAAAACGTTTACACTGAGAGGGTTGTGAAGCCTTGGAATGGGCTGCCCAGGGCAGTGGTGGAGTCACCATCCCTGGAGGGATTTAAAAACTGGCCAGACGTGGTATTTAGAGACATGGTTTAGTGATGGTTTTTTATCAGAGTTAGGTTGATGGTTGAACTTGATGATCTGAAAGGTCCCTTCCAACCTGGACAATTCTATGATTCTGTAATTCTCCCTTAACTTAAGGAGAGGAGAACAGAAAAGAGATAAATTTCCAGAAAATCAGATTCTAGGCCATAAGCAATAGAAATATCTTATTACTCTACAGAACTGTGGAGTCAGTGTAAAACCCAGTCACCTCCTCTGGATTAACCCCTATAGTTTAACACCAAGGCTTATTGTTTTGACTGAAGTTTTCCCATAACTCATTTAGTTACTTTTTATACGTTTTCGCTGAAAACATGTACTTTCATGGCCTGTTGTAGCAAAGCATGTTTTAATTTAGAATCGCTACAAGTTTTGGAAAATCCTAGTTTGATAAAGCGATTTATGCATTTTGGTTTTCAGTTTTTTTTTTTAAGCTAGAATGGACACGAACCATTAAAAATTTGTTCTGGAGTTGGGAGATCTGGGTAATCAGTCACGCTGCAGTGGTTTTGTGAAAGAGACAGGGCTGTCTGATAATCTTAAGAAGTTTTCTCCTTTCAAAAGCACAGAGGGAGCAAAAATGCACCAAAATATCATTTTCTCAATTTAAAAGCAAGTTGTACTTACAGGTGGTTTTTTTTTTTCCCCCAAAGATATGTGGCACAGCAAATCTCTATTATTAAAAAATTCTCCTTTTTGACATTCCTTTCCTTTTGAGGACAAGTATGTAATTATTCCTGGAGGGGTGTTCTGCACGTATCCAGCTTGGTGGTGTCCTTACAATGCCCTCGTGTTTCCAAGCATGGACATAAAGCGAGGAGCGAACTCTCTTCTGCCTGGCAGGGAGAGAGCTTTTTTTCTCACAACGTCTTGGCACCTGCTTCTGAATATTTCTCCTGGACAGAGCACAAGGATGTTCTGCCCTAAGCAGAGGGTCACCTTATAACAAAATAGGATTTTTTTCTTCCTTCCTTTGGGTTTGTTGCCAGGCGAGACACTCGGTATTTATGGTATGGCGATAACATCGCTAACTTCTAGATTCTAAATGCATCTCTTCTGTAGGGAAAGAGTTCTGATGTGATGTACATCCCTGGTGTTCTTTTTATTTTGAGACCTGTGGGATAAATCTGTCGTGAAAATCAGTGCTGGAAGGGACTTTGATGATGACACAAAACCGGGAGGGGTGGCTGACACACCACAAAGCGGTGCCACCACGCACCGAAGCCTGGCCAGGCTGGAGAGTTGAGTAGAGAGGAACCTGCTGGAATTCAACAAGGGCAAGTGCAGGGTGCTGCACCTGGGGAGGGATAACCCCCTGCACCAGGACAGGTTGGGGGTGACCTGCTGGAGAGCACCTCTTAGGAGAAAGACCTGGGAGTCCTGGTGGACAACAGGATGGCCATGAGCCAGCAATGGGCCCTTATGGCCAAGAAGGCC
>JAOQGH010000019.1:2219288-2231102 GCA_025769975.1 Gallinago jamesoni | reverse complement strand
TGCTGAGGAAAGGCTGAGGGACTTGGGTCTTTTGAGTCTGGAGAAGAGAAGACTGAGGGGGGATCTGATCAAGGCCTGTAAATCCTTCAAAGGAGGGTATCAGGAGGATGGTGCCCAGGGACAGGACAAGTGATAACGGGCACAAGCTTGAACAAAGGTACTTCCATCTCAACATGAGGAGGAACTTCTTTGCTGTGAGGGTGGCAGAGCCCTGGCAGAGGCTGCCCAAAGAGGTGGTGGAGTCTCCTTCTCTGGAGACATTCCAGCCCCACCTGGACATGTTCCTGTGCAACCTGCTCTGGGTGGCCCTGCTTTGGCAGGGGGATGGACTAGATGATCTTCAGAGGTCCCTTCCAACTCCATAGCATTCTGTGTCTGTGACTTTATTATAAAGGACTTCAATAAAATGGAGCTAGATTGCTTCATGTGATTGGCTGCTGATTTGAGCTTGGATATTTTTTACTAGAGAAGTTTTTCTTCAGTCTAACAATGGCTCATATTAATCTGGGATTTCTTAAAATACTGGCTTCATCAGTTTTAATTTTCAATATCATTTTGCTTTAACCGTTATTGTCCTCAAGCCGATAGTGAAGAGCTGGAGCCTGTGGCTATTGAGGAGGGAGACACTAAACACTAGGAGGGTCCTTTTGGGCCTGGAATGTCACTGTAGCAACTTGAGAAAACTACGACTCATCAGAGAGAATTTTCTGCCAGAAAGTAGTACTTTTATTTTTTTTTAAGTCTGAAAAAATAAGTCTTTTTATTTCTTTTTCGGTACCTAGAGACAGTCTTTATTTTCTGGCTTACGCTGGGAAGTTCAATTAGGAAAGTAGGACATTCAGTGTATGAGTGCGTGTGTGTGATAGATTTTGTTTGTTTCTTTGTTTGTTTTGGTTTTGTTTGTTGTGACTAATCATCTAGAAAGCAGAGAGGAAAAAGGTCTGGCAGGTTGTCAGAGGGTTCTCATCTGGCCGGCTCGAAATGATTAAATGTCTTTATCCGTTGCGTTTTTCGGGATGAGGTTTGTGCGGGCATTGATTTGTTTGCTCAAATTTCTGCCGCCCGGCGTCTCTCCTCTTAGGATTTCTCCCACGGTTTCTCAGGCTGGGCTGATTGCCAACTGCCCTCTTCCTCCAATTTCGAGATGAGAAAAAGACACTGCCTGGTTTATCAGGGTAACTTCTCAGCCAGAAAGGTGATTCTCTTCTGTTCAGCTCCTTATTTAGCGCGTGGAGTTACTGGTTCTAACCAAACCACTGCCCTTTAGCTGGCTCCTTTCTTCCATCAATATTTTCTTTTTTTTTTTTTTTTTTTTCTTTTCCTAGTAGGCAGACTTTCCGCTTCTCGTCTGTATGCGAACTTGCCATTGTTGCAAAGTCTGAAATTCCACTATAATTCCCATCTAGGGGGAGAAAAACTCCAGATTTTGACATTTCTTGTCTCCGGAAAATTCTACTTCCCATTAGACACCTGTGTCACCAACTCTCAAAACGGCCCAGTCTGTGGGAAAACAGAGTCTGTTGTTCTTTGGCTCTTCCTCCTTGGTTAAACTGGAAAGATCCTCCAGTGATTTAATAGAAAGAAGAGATGCTCCATCTTATCTGAGGTGATGCTGCCTCTGCCTTACTCGAAGGGCAAAAGGAGGAGGGAGAATCCTTGTTAGAATCCTTGTTCTCTTTTTTCCAAGCCAGAATTACCCCCCTCCCAGCCTTGTGATTTCTTTCTAATAAGACTCAGGAGCGTGATACGAAAGAATGATGTTCTTCAGGAGGCTGAGGGGAGACCTTCTCGCTCTCTCCAACTCCCTGAAAGGAGGGTGTAGCCAGGAGGTTCGGTCTCCCAAGGAACAGGCGATGGGACAAGAGGAAATGGCCTCAAGTTGCCCCAGGGGAGGTTTAGGATGGATATTGGGAAAAATGTTTACATTGAGAGGGTTATTAAGCCTTGGAATGGGCTGCCCAGGAAAGTGGTGGAGTCCCCATCAACCAAAGCCAGGTTGACATAGTGCTTAGTGAGATGGTTTGGTTTGGTGAGATGGTTTTTTATTAGAGTTAGGTTGATGTTTGGACTAGATGATCTGAAAGGTCCTTTCCAACCTTGACAACTCTGTGATTCTATGACTTTCTCTTGGGCTTCAAGAGCTTGAGCTTGAGCTTGGGCTCAAGCATTTGATACGCTTTAACTCTCGTGAAGTCCTTAGTTTCTTGCAAGCACTTGATAATGAGAATTTCCTTTTAGAAGTAGTTAATCAACAACAAGAAGTGATGGGCTCCCACCTCTGATGCAACATCTTCCTATGCCATTTTCTTAAAGAGACGCAGGGAGGGTGCTTTTCCAAGTGGATAGTCTTTTTCTGGCATTTTCTTCATTAACAAAGACAGCTGGAGCTCACTGAACGGGCCTTGTGGACAATGCAGGGTGGTTGAACTTCACGGGAAGGTCTGTAATTCTTCTTCCTGGTGCCAAATTTAGCAAATTGAACGAATTTTCTGAGACAGCGTGAATTCTATTATTTATTTATTTTTCATCGGTGTGTGGGATTGTTCCGAAGAGGTTGTATTTTTACTTTTGAGATATTAAGCGTATCCTACAACGTAACAGCCGTGTCGTCGTTTGTTTTCCAGGTCAGTTTTTTATTGTGGAGGCCGATATCAAAGAGTTCACTCAACTGAAATTGGATAAGCGCTTCCATAGTATCCTCAATATCCTGCGTCACTGCCAGAGAGTGAGAGAAATTCGTGGCTCGGGTCTTGTCCGCTACGTCATCTGCTAACGAGCTTTCCGCGTTCTTCTCACCCAAGATACGGAAGGTTGGAAGTATTTTGAGATGCAGAGACATTTTGTTGTCCGCAAAGAGATTCTACGTGTGGACATTCCGCTCTCTTAATTTCTAGAAGGCAGTAGTGAGGACCAAGAAGTGTTGTGGTTTTTTTGTTTTTTTTTTTTCAGGCGTTTCTCTGAAATTAGGAGTGGCGATATCAAACGGCCTGGAAGTATTTGGAGTTTTGTTTTCAAAACTTGAGAGGAACTACTGTCTTACTGTGATTTTTTTTTTAAGTGAAAATGTTGACTTCTGTCTTGAAAATACAGGTCATAGTCGTCACGGGTTTTATTATAGAAGGTTGCTTTCAACCTAGAAGGTTGAATATAGAAGGTTGCTTGTGTGGTAAGTTCTGGACTAGAATTATTGTGACAAATATCAACTCTGCAAGTAATCAAAACTGTTTTGATCACAAAAAGCCGTCGTCTTTTTCTTCCGTGAGCCTGTATCTGATTGCATCCTAACAACTAATCTAAAATACTTCCTCTTGTATTCTGTCGGTGTTAAAATGACGATTTAACGAGCAAAAAGCCCTGAATGAACTTTGAACATTTTCAATAAAGAGGTCCTGGTGATCACTATATAATCCTAGATTCCCATTTCTTTTGTGTGTTTTGGGGGGTGGTTGGTTTTTTTATTTGATTTCTTTTTTCCTTGGTCTTTTGCTCTGGGATGTTCAAATCTGAGCTGAAATCTCTGCATCGCTTTAGAATATATTCCAACACACAACATAGGGAGGATGTGCAAAATCAATTCCCATAGGTGTCAGTTGAGTCCATCTGGGATTTCTTGCAAAGCTTATTTAATATATTAAATAAAGCGTAGAGGTTTGGGATCATCGAGTCCTTTTCTGGTTGTGTTTTTTTTTTCTGGTTGTTTTTTTTTTGTTCTGGTTGGTTTTTGTTTTGCCCAACCTCCTGTACCCTGAAGAGCCTTTCAAGATTCAGGCATTGCAGACTTCCATTTCATAAAAAGAAACCTCCTCATTTGCACTGCCTTGCCTTTTATTTCATGTTTGCTTTTAACATTTCCAGGTGACTTGTTCCAGACAGTCCAGCAGCCTTAAATTCTGCTCTCCTCTGACCATCTGACTCCTCTCCAGCCTGCACCAGTAGATCCCATTGCATCCGTGAACCTCGAGGGAGGTTGGTCTGTTGGATTTTGGGGCTATTTCAGTATTTCTAGCATGTTGACTTCTCTCTCTCTGCAGTTTACTCTGTGATTATATGCTTTTAAGTTTATAAGTGTGGGGAAGAACCAAAAGAGCCCTAAACAGACCCCAAAGAACTGTGTCCAAGTGAACGCTTTGCTGTAAGGAAAGGTGTGAGTATTAAAAAACCAAACTTGTTGATGGGCAAATGAGATGTAAGACAGATATCTAATATTATTATAATAATAAGTAAAGA
Organism: Gallinago jamesoni; assembly: GCA_025769975.1. Classification (NCBI taxonomy): domain Eukaryota; kingdom Metazoa; phylum Chordata; class Aves; order Charadriiformes; family Scolopacidae; genus Gallinago; species Gallinago jamesoni. Next base: position 2,226,875 of record JAOQGH010000019.1, on the reverse strand, counting down.
AAGATGAGAGACTCTTAATGATGGTTTAAAAGGTGCTGTTCTCTAAACGTCCGACTCCTCACCGTTCAAATTAGCAGGACTTTGGATCATGAAAGCCCATGAAAGTGTCACACCAGGGACAGGAAACACTCTGCCATGGCTGCTCTGTGGGACCTTGTATTAAAACCTGATAATATACACCATAAACTTGTTTTTGGCTATTAGTGAAGATCTGATAGTTTTGTCAAAAGTTGTTTAATTTTCTCTTCAGGTCTCATCACTGTGGTCCTTTTTTATTACTTTTTTGTTGTTGTTTCTGTTGGTCTGGTTAAGGCTCGGTTGCTGCATGAATATTTAAATTTTTTTTTTTTTTTCCTGCCTGTAATTCCTTTTAATGTTTTTGTTGTGGGGATTGCAGTTTGCGATTAATTAGATGCCGGTTAACAGCTTTCAGTCTGTTACTGTGGAGTTTTTAATTTTCTAAACTATTTTCCCTCAGGCAGATTCTCACAAATGCGCTCGTTGTTTTAATCCCTTGTCCTAACGTTTGTTTTCTTTCTTTTTCCTTCTCAGGAGGAAGTCTCCCCATGGATTGCAGTCACGTATTGTACCTTTCCACCCTTTCCTCCTCAATGAAAGTTCACGCTGAGCTGGAAAACCTTAACTCCCTGCTGTGCCAGGTGCTGGTGCTCGGCGAGTTCCTTTGTCCTCTTTTGAATGAGTTTTTGGTGTTTCCAAAGAGTTTGGGGGATAAAACATTCATCTCCAGGAGTTGCCTCGAAAGATAAACTACCTTCTGCTGGATGTTTACTTATTTATCTCTCTGGTTAGTGCTCCCTGTATCTTTCATTGCCCTACAATTGGCAACAGCCCTCAATATCAGCGTTTCCAACACTCCTGTCAGATTATTTAACATAATATTCCTCCAAAATGCAGTGAATTTGCAGCTTTCCAGTGCTAACTTGCGCTCTTCCCGACGTCAGCTTCTCTTTTCTGTGATTTCAGCCTCTGAAAGCGAGGAAATAAAATGGAGGGTAAGACAAATTTAATTACCTGATGTACGAGAGAGAGGAATCGTGTTCTTCCTGCAACCTTGAACTTTTCTTTTCAGGACAGGACTTGCCTTCGCGCCAGTTTCTCTCTCCCCTCCCCAAAACGTAGCGAGAGCCGTAAGGAACAGGAGAAGCGGTTGATAAATATGGATTTGGTGAGAAAATTTCCCTCCTGGGGAAATTTTGTCCTGGTCTAGACAAAATATGGTACTTAATGTTTGTGACAATCCGCTACGATGTGGGAAATGTCTTGGGCAGAGGCGGAAAGAAATATCTGCTGAATTTGGCCTCGATGGTCAGAAAGCAAGCTGAATCCTGTTGCCCGCTGCGGTGGGTTGGAGGAGGAGAGGACTGGAATTTGATCTTTAAGGTCCCTTCCAACCCAAACCATTTTTATGAAGAACACCAGGGACACGTGGGGTCTCCAGGGGAGTTGGGTTTGTGTCTGTCGGGGACCCACTCGCCCACCTAAAAAGTTGAGAACCGAGCAAAGCTGCTTTTTAAAACGCTCTTTGTTCCTGTTGCTTTCCTGCTTTGTTGGTTAAAAAAATGCATTCTTTCTTTTCCTTCTTCTCTTTAACTCCTCTTTCGAAGAAGCACTGATGGAAATAATTATCTGTTGAAATGGGTGCTCAAAGGGCTCTTATCCACGAGTATTTTTTCGGGCGTTTTAGCCACCTGTTGTTTCAGGAGGCGGCGATTTCCATCTGTGAGAGCACATGTTCCCTTTCGCCGTGCCCACCACGTGCCCACGTGCCACCAGGAGGAAGAGGCAAAAGGAGCATTTGGTGTCATTCATGCTGGAGCTTCGCTTACAGGGCGTTAATTCTCAGTAAAGCCTGTAAATAAAGAATATAATCGATAGCAAGGACTTGGACGTGAGTTGAGAGAGGTGTCTCTCCCACTTTTATCAATTGACCCTCCGAATTGTTCTCTTAATTTAAAAGATTTTTTAAAAACTTTTCTCTAGGATTATGCTCATGGGAAATCCTGTGCTGAGGGCCAACGTGGAAAAGCAGGAAAATTTCATTTAAATCATTCTTTTTAAGCCGGTTTTGCGTTTATAGGGTTGGGTTTTTCCCCTTGAGGGCTTGATTCCTTGATCTTTCCTGGACTAGACCCCTTGAGACACGTTGACCTCTTGGAACCCCGTGTGGGTGATAACCAGGAGAATATATTTAAGCAGCTACAAAGCTTAATATCCTTGAAATTAGTGTTACTGTTTTCCACGGTAAAATATAGAAGCTAAATAGCACTTTCTTATTTAAAAGTTGATTCATTTATTTTTTTTACTTTAATTATTTTTTTTTAATCTAACTTGGGTCATGCGGAATTTCCTGGGAACTGGGGTGCAATTAAAATGCAGAAAAACTTGTTCAAATGAAACCGCTTTAAACGTGCGGGCATTTACGTATAGGCAGGAGTCGCTTACGCCTTCTATACGTATAGACAAAAACATGGAACAAGTTTATTCCTATAGATACTGCTCTCGAAGTGGAATAAAACCCAGTATTTTGGAAAGCTACGATCGAAACCAATTAAGTGTGTTTGCGCTTTGATGTCTCAGGTCGTAGCCTCCGCTTCCTCGTATTGAGAATTGGTTTTCCCATTTCCTCGATTCTCAAAATAAACCAGTGGGATATCAGAGCGGTGAATAGCAATGCGATGGCTTTAATTTTTTTTTTTTTTTTTTTTTTTAATTCCAGTTTAGTGGAGCTACTTATTTAACTGCTGTGAGATTAATAAGGGATGATAAATCCAGGCCTTTAAGTCATTTTGTGAACTGGAGCTGCTTGGACTCTCCTGGCGATATTTTAAGGCTGTTTTGTGCTCGGTAAAAACCTCGTGGATTGATCTGTTCTGAAGTTTGCCTTTTTTTAATATTTTTCTCTTTTTTATTTCCAGGGGAATTCGCTCACGGGAGCAGCTCAAGCCCCTTCCCACGTATCTCTTTGCGCTCCCCAGCCTCGTCTCCCTCCTCCTGCTGACGCAGCTTCTCTCGCCGTGTGCTGAGCAGCAGCGTTTCAATTATGATCTAATGTTTCATCTTGGATATTTATGCAGCAGCAGAGAAACCTAAATAATTAAATTTCCCTCTGGCCTGAGCGGGCCAGGAGTCAGACGAGCTTCTTCATAGACGTGAGCTGCGCTGGCTGAAGAGATTTGCTGGCGTAACGATTGCTACCTGCACGCTCCTTAATATTCCTTAATAAAAGGGGCAGCGCTAATCGTTAATTGCTAATCATTGCAGCTCAGCAAATCAGATTAACCTTTGGGAACGCGCCGAGGTTGCTTTTCTCTGCAGCCTTGCTTCTCGAAGTAGAAAAATGACGTGTTCAGAGCAGGGAGGGGACCTGTTCCTCAGGAGGAGACAGCCATGAGTAAGCCTGACTTTTCAGGTCGGTTGTCGGGCAAGTCTGAGATTTATTCAAACTATTCAAATATTTGGTTTTAATAATCCATATTTTCCTAATTCTTTTAATAGGTTGATGTTTTATGTGGTGCTTTCAGCCGTGCCAGAGCAGCACCGGGATGTCGGGACTTGCAGAGTTGCTGTGATTGTGCGATACTCGTTATGGCTGTTAAATCTCTGGCCAGTATCTCCTTTCCTACCTCTCGCCTTGGTCTCTCCAGGGAGACTTTGTCTCTGGCCACCCCTTTCTCTTCTCAGTTACAGCTGGATGCAACGAATCAACCAGAACTTCAAGGCACTGGGTTGATGGATTTTGTTAAAATCTTGACTTGCAGGTAATTCTGCTTCTCTAGCGTGTGTGTCTAATGGTGTCTCACCTCCTCCTTGGCCTGGGGTAGCCTTGCCTTCTCCTCATCCTGGAACGAAGACAGACGGACACATTCCTGTGCAACCTGCTCTGGGTAGACCTGCTTTGGGATGGGGGTTGGACTAGATGATCTCCAGAGGTCTCTTCCAACCCCATAGCATTCTGGGATTCCGTGATCCACTGGAAGAGGAAACTGGGGGCAGGCTGGGAATGAGCTGGCCAGTAGCGGGATGTCAGAGGAGACCTGGTGGTGACAGCGGAGCACAGAGTAAAGCAGGAATCAATTTGTGTGGCTATTGCAAAGTCAGCCAATAAAGATATATAAAAAATAGGTTTATCAAATGGGAATTCTTTGTTAGGTTGACTGAGTGCATTCCATTTCGACTAATTTACAGGTGGAGACCTGGCTTGGACCCTTTCTCTGTGAGATCCTAGTTGGATGTTAGGACAAACTGAAGAAAAGATGGGAGTGAGGACATCTAAAAAGGTTTGATTTAAGGGAAAACTAAAGAATTTGGGTTACTTAATGTAGAAAGAGCTGGTTCAAGGGGAGACAAAATTGTGTTGAAGGAGCTGTTGTGAGAATAGATCATAGAATTGTCTAGGTTGGAAGGGACCTTTCAGATCATCGAGTCCAACCATCAACCCAACACTGACAAAGCCACCATTAACCCATGTCCCTCAGCACCATGTCTGCCTGGCTTTTAAATATCTCCAGGGTTGGTGATTCCACCACTGCCCTGGGCAGCCTCTTCCAAAGCTTGATGACCCTTTCTGCGAAGTTTTTCCTCATATCCATCCTAAACCTCTTCTGGTGCAACTTGAGGCCGTTTCCTCTTGACCTAGATAGTCTGGGGTGGGAGGAAGGACAAGTACAACAAACTTGAAGCTACTCCTAGGGGTTTCCAACCTTGGTGTTTGCAGAACCCCAGAACCTTGCAGTGAAGCTGTGGGCCCTAAACAATGGCTTGGAGTTTATCCTCATGGAGCTTGAGGATGCTAAAACACGGGAAGGTGCTACGGAGAGATGATGTGCAGCCACCGGAAGCTGTTGGTCAACATCTGGGTTGCATCAAGCCTCGAAGATCCATCCTCTCAGTCCTGCAATTTCAAAATCTGCCAGTTCAGGCTAATTCTTCCTCAAATGGGCCTGTTCCTCCCTTGTGGTGGCAACGGCTCTCGGGACACCCTGCCCTTCCCTCTGGGAGACCTTGGGAATAACTGCAAAGGGAGAAAAAGACCCGTTAACCTTTACCGTCTGTCTCTTCTCTGCGTAATCCAGTTGGTGTTTGTCTTGATGGTGGTAATTACTCAGAAGTATGTAATTGCAAGACAAATGTTTAATTAGGAGCGGGTTTATCGCTCGTCTCTTGTCTGCTTCCATCTGGAAAAAGCGTGGTTGTGTCGGTCGTCTTGGCAGCCTGGATCGAAGGTCTGAGGGCCTGATTCTGCACCTTTGCAGAAAAAAAAAAAAAAAAGTAAGGAAATTAAATAAATTGAAATACTAATGAATCTCTTAATTTCCTGCTGCTGCCATGTTAGCTTCTAATTTTTAAATCATGCTTTGCCCCAAAACCACATCTTCTGATGCAGAAACCAGCTTCCCCTTCCAATGAATTTGGGATGGTGTCCTCTGCCTGATCGGAGCTCCAGGTGCCTTGTAAGGAAAACTGCTTTTCTGGATGATGCAGTTATTTGCCTCCAGGTGAGCTGAAATGAAAACTGCATTTTCTACCTCTTTAGTAATGCTCAGTAATGTGTTCCTGCAATATCCTAGGAGCCAGAAGGCTTTTAGAACCCCCCCAAAATTCTTTCACAGCGTGCAAAGAGTCGAAGGTGGCCCCGTAACGTGGTTGCGCAGGGAATTATCATGAAAAATATTCCTCCTCTCATGGTTTTTGGGTGCGGTGGGTGTCTGGGGACCTTAATAGGGTGTTTTTTTAATTAAATAATGTGCTGATTGTTACAAGCTGGAAATATGTTGAGATATTTTATTTTTTTTTTAATGCGTGTATGTGTTTATTCTTTGCAGCAGCTTTTTCTTCTCGTTGTCGCTCGGTTGCTGAGGGAGAGAAGAGGCTGAGGATTGCTCCCCGCTGGGGACCACACATGTGAGCTGCACCTGGGAGGATGAAATATATTTTTTATATATATATATATATACACACACACGTGTGTGTGTGAGCACCTGGGGAAGTGCTGACCCTACACTGTAGGGTCTCATCAGAGGGTTCACCCTGATCTCGGTGCTGGAGCTCTCCAGGCTCTTTGCTTCTCCCCTCCCAGCAACCAGGAAATTTGGAAATTACTGGAGTTTCAGCGTTTCTTTCCCCTGTTGCTAATGAAGTGGGTAATTAGGCAGAACGGCAGCGATTTCACTGATTCTTTAAAGCCCCGTGAATGTATAAATTGGCCCGTTTTTCCCCGGCTATAAAACCCTCCCGTCACTCGGCAGCGCTGAGTGTGAATAATCCGGCAGCGGAACGCCGGTGCTTTGGGCCTGGGGCTGGGAGATGCCATGGCAACATCTCCGACAGGAGCTGGCTGGGTATGAATGTATATGCACGCGCTAATTAAAATTTAAACAGCCTCCCATGCGGAGAGCAAGACGAGCCCATGCGGCGGCACCCGGGGTTTATTAATGAAGTATAAGAGCATCCTAGAATCATCTAGGTTGGAAGGGATCTTCAAGATCATCTAGTCCAACCATCCAAGGGATGGGTACGCAGGGATGGGCTGGCTCCAGGGCTCCTCCATCCCTGCTGGACCTTGTGACAGATTGTCCCTCCCTCCTGGAGGGGGGTTTAGAGGTTTTGAGATACTTTGGCCACTCCATCACCTTCAGCGATGTGCTCACAGGGCTTCCCCCTGCTTTGGGACGGGGTGAGCTCTCTGTCAAGTACCTGGATGAAATTCTCAGTGTTTCCCACTCCCGAATTGTCCCAAATGACTTGAAGTTATTAATATTTTTTTGTGCTGCAACGCGAACCAGGAGGGGATTTCTTGTGATTACGTCTGAATGTCTGGAGTGGTTCCTAAGCATGGATTAGTGTTATTATCCCTATTGTGCCAGTGGAAAATGAATCCTCGGGGCCTTAAAGTACTTCCCGAGGCCACACCAGGAGCTGTAGGTGGAGATCGCACTGCAAAACGCTTGGCTTCGTTCCTGGCCACCACCTCCCCATGCTCCCCCGAGCTCTGGCCTTGCAAATCCCTTTCCGAGGGATGCTTCTTGCTCGTTGACTTGCCAAGCTCCGTGTTAGACCCACTCGCCTTCACCTTTGCCCCTTCAACTTGGGAAGTCCGGATCTTTCCGCCTTAGCAGAAAGAAACCTCTCCCAATATCCAACTTAAATCCAGCTGAGAAAATCCTCTTCTCCTTTGTGCCTCTCCTCGGGGGATCTGGCCCCATGTTTCACCCTCTTCTCTAAGCCCTTCCCGTTCTTCCTTGTCGTGGCATCTCCTTTGCTGGGGATCCTGTTGCCAAAAACTGGCAGAAATCTGCCTCCCACTTTGCTCCGTGGGTTTGGCGACACCATTAGTAGGGCCAAACGTGGTGGTGGTCCTTCAGGACATCAGGGTGAAAGCAGTGGCATCCTCCAGTGGCATTGCTTGATTAGCAATGGTTTGCATCTTCTAATTTGGGTCCTTATCTGAGTACGTGGGTTGTGCATCTTCTGTGATTCCAGCTTTTTCTCCATGTCCAGTCCCTCAAGGAGCTCCAGGAAAGCTGGGGAGGGACTCCTGATGAGGGAGGGGAGCCATAGGACGAGGGG
>JAOQGH010000019.1:2184323-2195740 GCA_025769975.1 Gallinago jamesoni | reverse complement strand
CAGAGGCTGCCCAGAGAGGTGGTGGAGTCTCCTTCTCTGGAGACATTCCAACCCCACCTGGACATGTTCCTGTGGGATCTGCTGTGGGTGCCACTGCTTTGGGAGGGGGTTGGACTAGATGATCTCCAGAGGTCCCTTCCGACCCCATGTGATTCTGTGATTCTGGGTGTCTCTGGTGGAGACACCCTCCCTGAGGTAGCTGGGGACACACACCAGAAGAGCATCGCTCGTTCTTCAGCATCCTTCGAAGGCTGAGCTGTTCCTGTCCTTGGCTGTGTTCATCCTGAGGTTTGGGGAACAGTTGAGATCAGACTGGTTTTGCTGGGGTGGGTTCTTGCCTCCAATTTTCATCTTTCCTTGAGATCCCATCTGCCAGATCTGATCTTCCAATGTTTTTTTTCTCCTTGGGGGAAAAGGCATCGGGGCACGTAGAGGGTCTCAGGATGGGCACGACATGGGTCCCCCCAGCTCCGTGATGGAAACCTCGTACTCCTGGGAGGTGCAGGAGGTTGCGAAGCGGGGAACCAGATCCTCTGATTTATATCCTGAGCTGCAGGAGAGAAGGGAGGAGGCCGTTTGCCAAGGGAAGAGCACAAGCGTTGCCTTTTCCCTGCCGTTCAGCCCCGGAGAAGGACCCTCCCCGGGGCTCTCGGCGGGATGTTCCTGCAGAACCGAGCACCAGGAGCTTGTGTTCATTGATGGGAAAGACTAATTAAGTTTCAGCCTTGAAGCAGTCGCTGGCCTGGGAGCTAAGAGCTGCAGGAAAGTTGCCAGGATTTCCCTCTGCTTCGGTAACTCCGTCACTGCGACTAAAGCTTGGAGAGATTCCCTAAAGCCCATCACGGGGAGCCATGGGCACCGAACTCCCCCGTCTGGGTCCGCCGGGGGGGGTCCCTCCTGTGGGTCGGAGGTGTTCTCCACGGGTCATGGAGAGGATAAAAGAGGTTTAAAGGCTTTTGCTGGTGGGGGGAAGATGCTGGGGTGAAGAGAGGGAATGGAAAAATGAATCTCATGGTACATGACAGAGGAATCAATGAGCTGAGCTTGTTTGGTCCAAGAAGGCTGCTGGAATGTAATGGTTTGCAGGATCCGTCCCCGTTACGAGGTGTTCAAGTGAGAGATGGCTGTTATCCTCCTTTAATTAGCACCTGTGGTGCCCTGTTAATAACAGACAGCTCGTTACGACGCTTGAGTTTTAATGAATTCATCCGGCTAGAGGGATCGTCGCCGCCGCTTGGAGCGGGGTGGGTGAAAAGGAAAAAGCTCATTACAACCTCGTGGCCAGGTTTTGCACTGGGAAACGCTGGGAGCTTACTGGGAGATGGCAGCGGAGAGCCCCCCTCAGGGCACCCAGACCCCCCCCCGAGGGCACCTAGGGCCCCCTCGAGGACACCCAGAGCCCCCCAAGCCTTCAAGGAGTGAAGATTGGGGTGACTTCACCAGTCAGATTTGTTCTCCCTGCACGTCATCGTGGCGTAACCGCGGCTTTTATCTCTCTCTGCGCCTGAGCCTTTGTTTCTTTAGTGCTTCTAATGAAATAACGGGTCAAAATTGATGTCCATTTTGGATAATGGCTGATGCTTTGGGTTTGCTGTTGTTTCAGTTGGAGGAGACAGAGATAAGAAGGACAGAGACAGCAGTCTGTCCCATGGGAGCGTGTTCCTCGCTGGTTCCTTGGCCGTGGTCCACCTCCCCGTCTTCACCGGCAGCTTTTCCCTGGGTGGTTCAGTGAGAGGGAGCCAGGCATGAGCGCGAGGACAGGAGCACGGCTTCCCAAAATCCAGGACCATCATTTTAGGGGTGATTCTTCCCAGCCCCTCTAATTCCAAGAAGGTGCTGCAGGGTCATCACTCAGCTGGGGCCCGAGATGGAGCCAGAAGCACCATGAAGGCCATGGCTTTGCCCTTGAGACGAAACAGAGCTCTTTCTTTCCTTTTAGTCTTCCTCAGCGCATTTTCCCTTTCAGTGCTTCTAGAACTGTACTAATTATTAATAATTAAGCTGACGAGGCAAAACTTGGTTTCCTTCCATTGCATCAAGAGTAAGCCAAGAAGCTTGGCGTGGGAGCGAGCATGACGTCCCATCCAGCCCTACCTGGTCTCAGCAAAAGCCCTGTGGAGTTTGGTGCAAAAAAAAGGCAAGAAATGTGGTGGCTTCTGGGTAGTGGAGCTGAGAGATGAGGTTCAGAAGGTGGATCTCAAACCCAACATGGACCCTTCTTGAAGCATATTGACCCAAGCGCTATTTCACAGAGTTTCTTTTGCCAGGAGGAAATTTTTATGGAATGATGGAATGGTCCAGGTTGGAAGGGACCTTTCAGATCATGGAGACCAACCATCAGCCCAGCACTGCCCAAACCACCACTAACCCGTGTCCCTCAGCACCACATCTGTCCGGCTTTTAAATACCTCCAAGGATGGTGACTCCACCACTGCCCTGAGCAGCCTCTTCCAGCATTTGACAACCCTTTCAGTGTAAAAACTCTTGGTGGTTTTTTTTCCTCCTCAGACTTCCAGGAGACCCGTGCGGAGGCTGAGGTCTTCAGGGTCTTCAGGGTATTCACCCCAGGTGCTTGGGGGGTGCAGAGTGAAGGACCAGGCTGTGAACCCACCGCCAGGTTCATGGAGCAGCTCTGGTAATTAAGAGGCTTCATTCTGGCCCGAAGAGCACGACGGGAGTGGCTCCACAGTAATTTGATTTTATTTTCCCCCTCTGAGCAGCACTGGCACCGGTTGGTCAACTGGGACATCCCTGTGCAAGGTCACAGCCCTTGTCATGCAGCTGACTGGTCCCTGCAGGTCTCCCCTGGCTTCAGAAGGAACCTGGTGGTCACCTCAGCAGGTGGCATGGGACATGTGTCTGCACGTGGGTCTTGTGGCAAAGAGAGGGTGCAGCAAAACGAGGTGTCAGAGCGTGTTTGGGGGCAGGATGGAGGCCAGGCAGGAGAGGGTGTGCTCGTTCCTCTGAGGTTCATAAATGTCTGTAGGAAGACGTGGCAGGTCAAGAGTTTTGATGAGCTGATCATCTGGAAAGAAGAAAAGCCTGGCCATTTCCTAGCACTTCATGCCTTTTGTTCAATTCTATTTCTAAATGGAGTAATTACAGGTGGAAAAATCACAGTGGTGTATCTAGAAGGGCTTTGAGGACTTTGAACCATCTTTTCCCAACTGGAGCATCTGCAAGAGGTGCTCCCTTGCCCGTGGCCACCGCTGTGTGGTGACCTGCCACTGGAAAATGATGTCCTGTCAGGAAAATACCCCAAATACTGAGATCTTCCATGCTGGAGGATCCTCCTCTGGTTAAATCTGCATCCTGGTGCCCAGCAGACGCTGGTATTTGGCCGTTACGCCGTTGCCAACCAGTTGGGTGAGGGATCTGCCGTGGTGCCACCAGGTTCTTCTGATGCTTTTCTTTTCTTTAAAAGCCGGTGCATCTTGATAAGAGACTCCTCCATGGCTCAGAGGAAGGTGTGTTGGCACAGAGAGGCATCAAAAGACGGGGCGATGCTCCTGAGACCCCACAACTTGCCGCTGGTGGGTCCATGTTCATTTGTTCCAGCTTCTTGATGCCAAGGGTGTCATGAAGTCTTTTTATATTAATAGGAGGTGAAAAAAACCACGGTTTAAACATTATATCATTCATCTCTCTAGATATATATTTATATATTCAGCTGTGCTTTCAAAACAGCATGGTAGGACCCTATATGTGTCTTGTTTGCGTGGAGGTCCATGCAACCATGAGCTCCTGGAGGAGAAGAGCAGAGCTGGGAGGCTGGAGGCTGGCTCCTTCCCGTGCTAAACTTGGACAGGCCGGGGGAAGAGATTTGGTGACACATCGTGACAAAGAACGTGATGGGAAGATGAAGTCAGCTCTTCTTTTCCCACCGGGTCATCCCACCCTGAGGAATTTTGGTCGTTAGGAGATGAAAAACTCAGTGCCTCTCTGTGCTCTGAGCTGCTTGGCCGGGAGGGATCATACCCTCGTAGGCTGCTCCCGTCCTTTCCTCGCGGTGCGGGGGAGTTGGGGACACAGTCGTGCCATCTTTGCCTTCTGCAAATCACTCCGTAACATTTTCGGACAGATTAAAATTAAAAAAAAAAAAAAGCCACAAACCCAACAGAGGGGAAAGGAAGAGTCCCAGTTTTCTGTGTGTTACAAATGGAAAAGGCAAAATTAACCATCTGAAAAAATGCCGCTAACGACGCGTGTCTTCGGAGGGGATAACTAATGAGTCTCTGAAAGGTCACCGTTTTGCTCATGGTTAACCTTCAGCGAGTCATTACACAGGCAGGGCCGGTATCTAACCAATCCATCTCCTCCTTTTTTTCCAGGAGCTGGACTGAGACCTGCTGAGGGATAACTGGGAACTCCGGGCCAGCAGGGAGCTCCTCGGGCAGGCTGTAAAGATCAGACGGCCCTTGGCTTCTCCAACGTGAGACGTAGGAGGGGAAGGTGGTGGAACTGCAAAGGTGGAAACTTACCGCGCCGAACGCAGCCGATAAAGTGAGATTTCTCCCCAAAAATATTTCCTGCCGCCGACATTTCTATCTGCTGATGTGGAAGATGGGGTCTGCCCATACCCAAAAGGGAGCGACGAGACGGGAGAAGCTTTGCTGACCGTCGGAGAGTCCGGGCCAGCGCCTGGATGCGCTTCGCTGGTGGGGAAAACACTCTCAGAACTCGTGGGTGGGGAGGGTTTGGGGCGGCGGAGGGGCCATGGGGCTGCTCTGGGCTCTGCCCCACGGCGGGGCCGGCCGGCTGCCCCGCTACTGAGACATCGGGGACGTGGGGCCGGGCATCCAGCTGCACCCCCTACTTCGGCATCATCTGGAAGATATCGGAGAAGGAAAACAAGAATGAGGCTAAAAAATGTAGCAGAGCTGATCTTTCAGTCCCGAGAAAAATAACCTAGAGATCTCTGGGGTGCGTTTATCCGCGCTGCTTGGGAAGTCTCTTCTGCCCCTTGATTTCTCACCCACTTTAAAACATTTTATTGGGGAGGGAGGGGGGGTGTGTGTGTGTGTGCTCGCATCTCTTTTCCCACTCGATGATCTCAAAGGTCCCTTCCAACCATGAATATTCTGTGATCTGCGCGTCATCTTGAAGCGATGGGCGTCTGTAAGTAATAATGAGGCACTTGTTTTCAAGCCCCGTTGGTGATCGGGAAGCCCTTCCACTCTCCCAGCTTTTCGAGTGACGAAGAAGAAGAAGAAGAAGAAGAAGAAGAAGCCCGAAGAGGGCGGAACCCGCGATGGCCGAGAAGTGCGACTGCATCGCCAGCATGTACGGGTACGACCTGGGCTGTCGCTTCGTTAATTTTCGCCCTTTGGGTTTCGGGGCCAACGGGCTGGTGCTCTCGGCCCTCGACAGCAAGAGCTGCCGCAAAGTGGCCGTGAAGAAGATCACCATCGGCGACGCGCGGAGCATGAAGCACGCCTTCCGGGAGATCAAAATCATCCGCCGCCTGGAGCACGATAACATCGTGAAGGTCTACGAGGTGTTGGGGCCGAAGGGGACCAACCTGCGCGGGGATTTCTTCAAGTTTAACATGGTGTACATCGTCCAGGAGTACATGGAGACGGACCTGGCGCGGCTGCTGGAGCAGGGGAAGCTCGCCGAGGAGCACGCCAAGCTCTTCATGTACCAGCTGCTGCGGGGGCTGAAGTACATCCACTCGGCCAACGTCCTCCACCGCGACCTCAAGCCGGCCAACATTTTCATCAGCACGGAGGACCTGGTGCTGAAGATCGGCGATTTCGGGCTGGCCAGGATCGTGGATCAACATTACTCGCACAAGGTAGGTGACGCCCAAGCGCCGAGGCCGGTGGCCTCTTGGCGTTGAACACGGGTAGGGTGAAGCGGTTTGACCGTGGGGCATCTTCTCAGGAGAAGCTGGTCCTTGAGCCTGTTTGGGCACCTGTAAGCCCTGCTGGGGGTAGTCACTTTTGACGACATCCCACAGCTGCCCCCAGGCTTTCTCTCACCCTCAAGAAAGGGAGGTTGGAGCTGGGAGCAGGTGACGGTGGCTTCTCTGGTGGAGCAGCTCAAGGTGGTGAGAGCGGGCAGGCGGTGTGGGAGGGAGGGAAGGAGGCAAGGAGAACGGGTGAGAAGTCTCCGAAACACACAATCCTGACATTAATGGATTTTGAAGGGAGTTGCAGATGTTTGATGCAGGTTGCCATCCGGGCTGGAGGTTTGGAGCCACGGAGGAGCACGGTGGGGCCTTCATCGGCTCCCAGGTCCACAGTGTCCCAGGAGAAAGCAAAGTAGCGCGTGGTCTTCACCAACGGGTTTCTGGTTAAAATTGCTCTTTGTTATTGGTATTATCTATGGTTGTGAGACAAGATCAAATCAATTTTCTTGAGCTGGATGTTTGCGTGGATGAGCTCAGTGTCCCACCATGGACCTGCCGTTGCGCCGGGGACGAGATTTAAATACCATTTGCATTTGCCATTGAGTTCCTGCCCAGCACTGTTGCTTCGTGCGGGGAGGCAGGGAAGGGGAGAGGGGAAAAGCTGGTGAAAAGACCATCTCCTGATCCTGAAGCTGAGCCCTGATCCCTTCTGGTTTCGAGTCTGGGGAGAAACAGAGCCTGCGGAAAGGGAAGAAGGTTGTAAGGAACACTGGGGTCCTTGTCACTTCCCCCGCCGCCGTGTTTCCTTCCTCACCTCCCAGCTCAGGGAAGAGCCTCCTGGATTTTCAAGTGAGTGTGCTGGTTTGTTTGATTTTTTTAAAGTCAGGTGCATTTTATAGTGAAAAGCATGAGGATTTTCCCAAGGGAGGGTAACTCCTGGAGAAAACCCCCACAAACAAGGCGTGAATGCAGAAAATCATGGCTTTAAGGAGAACCATCTTCTCCGAGACGGCGGGATCAGGGTAGGAGTCGTCTGTCCGTGTCCTCTGCGGAATTATTGTTTTTTTCTAAACAATCCTCCATCTCCTTAATAACCTCCGGTGCGGTGGGAAAGAGCTGTCAAGGGCTGGGGCTTCGTGCTGAGCCGTAACTTTTCAAGATGCCATCGGTTCCTCTGATTCCTCCCGGGGGTGGGAGGTTGGAGCATCAGTGTGAAGAAACCGGCAGAGCCCCGCTGCGCGGAGAGACCTGGATACGGCTCCGGAGCCGAAAATAGCAGCGCTGCAGCGAGCATCCGGCACCGCAAATAACGTCACTTATTCCTTAAATTCAGGGCCGGAGCGTCACCGTGCCTGAGCCTCCGTCCCTCTGCCAACCAGCGTTGAGCAGAACAGGGATCCTCACCCCCCAAAATTTTGGTGTTGCCAGCAAGTGCTGACCCAAAGACGCCCAAAATCAGTTAAAATCCTACTCCCTGCCTAATTAATTGCTGTAAAGACCCCATAGATCCCAACCTCTGAAGGCAGTGGAGAGCTCTACCTCTAGCGGGATGTTTTCTTGCCAGCTTTCGCGGCGAGGAAGGGTTGTCTTCTTTCCCTCTGCAAGGTCACAGCTCTTCCCACCCGACGTTTCTCAAATCCTGCAAATAAGAACTGCGGCAGATTGTGAGCAGAGTTTTTAAACCCGGGTTAGAAATAGCTAAAGCACTTAAATAATAGCCCTTCCTCGGCGATGGGTCTCGTTTACGTGGCTTGCACTGCAGGCAAGCTAATTTGGTGGGAATGGGAGAGGTCCCCTCCTCTGGGAGATGCCCTGGACCACAGCAGGGTCCTGGCCTTCACCAGCTTTGAAGCAGAGCAGCTTCACCTGCATTTCCCACCCCCCCCCAGTTTGCTGCTCAAATCCCTCTCTCCGTGGGGTAAGAGCAGCACGGGGGCATCCGCTCGTTTGAAACTTCCCAGTAGGAAACGAGATGGATTTCAAGCTGCCAAGGTCATGTCCAGATCTGGATCTGCACCTTCCCAAGGCTGCTCAGACCTGACGGCTTAAATTTTAACCCCGTCTCAGATAAACCCCACTTCTAAGCTCTCTGGGTGCTTGCAAGCATCTCTTCAAGGCTCAGAATAGCAGGTCTAGCAGAAGAAGACCCTCAGGAGATGATCCTGTGGGTTCCCCTCTCTCTGACACCCTGTCCCTTCCCCGATGTTCTCGCCATCCAGCCGTGAAGGCTCCTTTCTCTCCCTTCTTACCGCTCTTTATCCCCGGGAGTCGCTAATCCCGCTGTTTATCCCTCCAGAACATCTCCACGTTAATCCCTTTTTCCTCGGTCGCTGCTGTTTGTGGTCTGAAGGCTTTGCAGTGGGACTTGGTGCCCAAACGGGGACCGGAGGAGCGGTGGAGATGAAGATAAGGGCCAGCTCCGGCCACCATGAGGTCCTTTTGTCAAAACAGTCAAAGCCAAGCATTTCCCTTTCCATAAACCACGTCCTTATTGCGTGTGAGTCTCGCCTTCGCCCTCGGAGAGCTCTGCAATGTCCCCTCCATCTGCAGCCTCGTGGTCCTGCTTGCCCCACACCTCGCTGTCTTCTCCTCATGGTCCAGCCCCTGCCTGCGTTTCTGCGGAGGCTGCCCGGGTGTGTATTTATTCCTCATAAATAACTTTGGCTCCAAAGGAGAGCCCAGATGTGATCTGCCCCAAGTTTGGAGGGCTCAAGGGGTGTAAAAATGAGATGGTGTCATCCCTTGAGCACCCTCAGCTCATGGTGGGCAGGAGGGATGGGAGAGCAGGGAGACGGCAAAGTCAAGCATTAAAAATCGGGATAAATACTAATGAATGTCAAGACTTAAAAATAAGAAATACTTTCGAGGACAATCTCATGGCCATGCATCCCATGCAGTCAGAGAGGGGCCGTTGGGTGTCCTACCTGGAGAAGATACCAGAAATACCTGCTGTATGGGGATAGGGGGACTGGCTGAATCTCTTTGCTGAGGTGACGAGGCAGCAGAGTGGGATGGTCTTTAGCCTGCCCATGTTGTATGAGATGATAGTCAGATTAACTCTTCTGGGTTCTGCCTGGTGGCCCAAAGCGCTTGGAGGCATCTGCATGGGGTTGCCAGGGGACCCTCTTTCCCTTCGCCTCTTGGCAACGTTAATTACAGCATTAATTGGCAGAAATTCCGCACTAAGGAGGGTGTGACAGCCCTTGTAGGGGAAGAGCTCGTGCTAAATAGTTTCCAGAACATCTTCAAACCTTTGAAGTCCTTCCTTTCATTTTTGTACTCGCCAATTAGTGCAAGCATAATAGCTTCCAGCTCGTCCAGTAAAACAACATAATTCCCAGGTGGGTCATCATGAGGAGGTCTTCAAAGGAGATGAGGAGGTCTATCAAAGGGATGAGGATGTGGGATGTTGCTCATCCTGGAGGTGACCACCCTCCGCGTTCAACCCCGGGGCAGCTGCGCCCTCCTTCCCTCTCCTCTGATGGAGCACGGAATAGTTTGCAGGCCTGGAATAAATGCTGGGATCCCAAACCGCTGAGGACACGCGTCACGTTGGTGGAGCCACACACAGCAGCCATTTGATCGATTATTTTAGGATGGAGCCACGTTCCTGAAAACCCGGCGTCTTTCCCAGCCTCTCCTACAACTGCCCCACCTGCCTTTTGAAAAATAAAGTTAAAAACCACGCTGTGGAGAGGCTTTAACCCGCTGCTGCACCAGGATTATTCCAAAAGCTTGGAGTTGATGCTATTTTGGGTGCCCTGCCTTGTCATTGCAGCCATTGGTGGCAGGAGCCCACCCGGCTCCCGCCGAATGCCGTTCCTGGCTGTGGACAGAGCTGTGGATACACAGGCTGGATCCTGCTGGATTTCCAGTTTGTGGGCACCTCTGCAGCTTTTTGAGCACAGAAAGATGGATTTTGGGTGTGAAATACTCTCAGGAGAGGCTTTGGGCTGCAGCGTTAGGTTTGCAGTAGGTGGGATCCCGAATTTCGGCATCCGCCTCCAAGGAGACGTGCCCTCGGTCCCTCCAGCTCCAAGGTGGAGCTCCCAGTTTGGGCACTGGTTGTACTGGAGCATCGGTGGGTCTCGCTGAGCTTCCCACGCGCTGCCTCGGTGCCCTCGGGATGCGGGCAGTCCAGCGTGCCGTGACCACGGTGACATGGAGATGCAGCAGCGCCAGCACCCACCTGGAATTTCTCCTTCTGGCGTTACAAGCAGCACAAAAAAATCCTTGTTGTGTAAAGATTAGGAAAAAAAAAACAAAACCATCCATTTTTCTTTGCAAACTGCAGAAAAAAATAGCGTGGGAGAGCTTGAGAGCAAGGTCTGGACTTGAAACTATTTCTGGGTTTAAATTATCTCCGTTATATTGGGTTTTAAAGAGATTCAAGTGGTTCTTTAGTGCTGAATCCGTGAATATTGCCGTGAAGATGTATGCTCCATCTTAATTAGAACTAATTAATATGCTTCTGCTCTCGGTCTTTCTGTCTGGTTGAATCTATAGAAATGGTGAAATTCTCAGGCTGAAGACCCTGCTTTGCACAGGTGATCCCTGGAAGTGCTCAGGCTCTCCATCCTGGCCCGGCTGCTGCCCTCTTGGAAAGAGCTGAGCCTGTATCTAACCCAGGTTTAGGTGGGTCCTTATCCAGGCATCCTGCAGCTGCGCCAAGCCCAAGCAAGAGGAGGTCCAGCTGTACGAGTTGGTGGGATGGAGAGAAGGTGTGTAGGTTGCTCCTCTCCACACATCCTTCCTGGATGTGGTAAAAAGAGGGCTTGGTAAAAAGAGGGAGGCGCCAGTGGAATACGCGGTGGTGGGTAAGAGAAGAGGGAAGGGCAATGAGAAGCACTGCTAATTAATCAGTCAACGGCTCAGTGTCCAACTGGTGGCCAGTAATGAGTGGTGTTCCTCAGGGGTCGGTACTGGGACCAGTGCTATTTAACATCTTTGTCGGTGACGTGGACAGCGGGACAGAGTGCACCCTCAGCAAGTTTGCTGATGACACCAAGCTCGGTGGTGCGGTCACCACGCTGGAGGGAAGGGATGTCCTCCAGAGGGACCTGGACAGGCTGGAGAGGTGGGCTCGTGCAAACCTCATGAAGTTCAACCAAGCCAAGTGCAGGGTCCTGCCCCTGGGACGTGGTAATCCCAGGCACAAATACAGGTTGGGTGAAGAATGGCTGGAGAGCAGCCCTGAGGAGAAGGAGAGGGAAAAGGAGGAAATTGCTCCAGCCAGGAATTGACCTGGATCGCTATTCCCCAAAGTTGATTTTCTTCAGATTTTTCCAGTAAATACCAATGTTGGGAATAATTCCAGTAGCTGAAACTGGGTGACGCCTGCGGGGTTTTGGGCCGGTTGTGACTCAGCAGCATCCGCCAAAAATATAACAGCATTAAATGAAACTTCTCAGTTAATCAGCCTCCATTACAACTTATCTTAAGAAGGCCATAATTAAAAGGTGCTTTTAAAAGCGAGCCCTTTATGATTAAAAGCTTGACAACTTGCCCATTTGGGAATTCCAAAATGTGCCACCATAAAGCGAGACCTGGCCAGGCTGGAGAG
>JAOQGH010000019.1:2149902-2176392 GCA_025769975.1 Gallinago jamesoni | reverse complement strand
CAGAGGCTGCCCAGAGAGGTGGTGGAGTCTCCTTCTCTGGAGACATTCAAACCCCACCTGGCCACATTCCTGTGGGATCTGCTCTGGGTGGCCCTGCTTTGTCAGGGGGTCGGACTAGATGATCTCCAGAGGTCCCTTCCAATTCCATGTGATTCTCCGATTCTATGTAGGCAGCAAGATCTTTCTCAGCCAGAGCTGAGCGGCGTGGACCAGGGCACGTCAGCTCTTCTCAGCTCCTTCCAAGGCTTAAACCGGGCTGGTGGACCTGACCACCTGCTTTTGGGAAGACGTCAAGGCCATGTTGGCTGGCGTAACCCTTCGCTATAAGGCGTCTGCTGTTTGGGCTGGGCCGTGCCCGGGTTACCCAGGGACCGCGTCAGCCTCCGGCGAGCGGGAAGGGATTTATTCCCCATCGTCACTGCGAGAAGAAAGGTCACCTGCTCCCCGTCCATAATTCATCGACGTTTTCCTGCCTTTCTGACCCGTAATATGTAACTCGTAATACATCGTTCCGCCGCGCTTCTCGCCCGTAGTCGCTGACCTTATGAAGCTATTGATTCCTTCCTCCTTAATTAGTCCCAGCCATGAAATAATCCCGTGGGAGACAATCGGATAGCGGTTAATGTTTAAGCGCTGAGGCGATAGGTACGGCCCTTCCTTTCTGCTGGGTGGTTTTGCCCCTGAATTAACGAGTCCCGTTCACACGATTACATCTTTAATGGGGATATTTGTGGAGGTAGAGCGAAAAAGTTGTAAATGTAGGAAAAAAAACATATTCCTATTTGTATTATCCGGACTCTACGAGATTCTTCCCTGCATCGAGAATCAACTGAATAAGCAACATCTTTAATGGCAGGATTTTATTTTTTTCATAAAACCTCACTGAAAGGGATTGTCAAAGGATCACAACAAACCCTCCATGTCTGGATTTAATTCTCATCGCTTTAATTGCACTTAATTTCTTCCTTCGTCATCGTAGAAGGAGTTCACGCTCCGCAGTCTTTCTAAAATGATTGTAGGCGCTCGGAATTCTTTAAATATTAATGGGCAAAATAATTTTGTAGTCTTGGTCACGCTGAGGACTTTTAAAAATCACATTTTGTATCTAATCCCTCTCCGGCTGTGCGTAAGGATGTGAGATGCTTGTCTGAAATGGACCGTGCTCGTCAAACGGATCTGAGAGCATGGAATCAAATCCCGACATCATCCCGAGGTCTTTTTTGGGGGTTAGGGGCGCAGCGTTCCGACCCGGGCTCGCTGTCCCGTGGAGGTGTGATGCTCACGACGTCCTTTCTCCTGCCTGGCTAGATGAAGTTGACACCTGTGGGGTCGCTCCCGTGGGGGGCGAGATGGCTGCAGCGAGGACGGAAGCGCCCATTTTAGATGAAAAAGGGATGTGAGCTTTGATTCCTGCCTTATTTCGAGGGGATTCGTTATGGGGGGGGAATTGGTGGGGCTCGTCCTGAGGAGGAAGCTGGTTTTGCTTTTGAGGAATTAACGAGCTTGTTTCTCTCTGCTCCGCAGCTATTGATTTCCTGGAGAAAATATTGACGTTTAACCCCATGGATCGATTGACGGCCGAGATGGGTCTGCAACATCCTTACATGAGCCCGTATTCCTGCCCCGAGGATGAACCGGTGTCTCAGCATCCCTTCCGGATCGAGGATGAGATTGATGATATCTTACTGATGGAAGCCAACCAGAGCCAGATGTCTAACTGGGACAGGTACGGTACCCAACGCTGGGCTGGAGACCAGATCCTGGTTTAAATTCTTCAGGCTGGTGAGTCTCTGACCTGCTTTTGATTGGGTTCAGTCACACGTGTTCCAGAGCCACCAAAACCACCCTCTTTTTCCTTCTTTTATGCCATGTTGTAATTCTAGCCCAAGCTGGCACCTTGCTGAAGCCAACGAGAGGTTCATCACTGATTTCCACGGGGAGCAGATGTTGAGTCTGCACCTTCCAGTTACTGAGTATCTTTCCCCTCTTGGTTTTGAGTTTAAAGTTCATTTGAGTCTTCTGTCCCCTAATACCAGTTATAAAATAATGTGGTTCTTGCACCTTTGGGGCACCAAACCTGGTTTGGAGTACTATTTTTATCACTTTTCAAGGCCCCAGAGGCCACAGACCTGGGGTCTTTAAAAAAAAAAATAATTAAAAATCCTTCATTGTTTTGAGTTTTTAGATGGTTTGCTGAAAGTTGCCCAGGAAGTTTAGAGCAGATCAAAGCCTTGAGCTGAGGTCTCACATGTCCTAGATGATTTCCCCAGTTACCAGGCCAGTCCCAGTACTGGAGGAGGTCTGCAGCATTGTTCCTCTCTGCACAGCAATTACATCTCCTCACCTTCTTAATCCACTCTTATTTCACCAGCATTGAGAAAATAATCTAAAGAAATCCCTGCTCTTAATCTCTTTGCCTGAATGAACAAGTATCAGGATGGAGGCTGGGAGGGGATAACCAGGTAAATTAGGTAAAGAGGAAAGCTGGAAGCTTTTCTCGGGTTATCTTCAGTGCCACAGCTCCTGAAGTGGCAGCAAATAGTCCCCAAAGCAGCAAATCAGCTGCTGGAGGTCACCTTGTCACCCTGTTACCTCTTGGCTTTAATCTTTCTTGGTGTGCCACAAGAAGCTGAGACCTAGACTGTTGGTCCTGCCACCCAGCTGGGGACATTTCCTGCAGGGCTGTAAATTTTGCCTCCCGAGCCGAGTGTTTTAGAAAGGAGGAAATTATTTTGCCTGTTTGTTGCGGGACACCCGAAGAGCGTTTCGTTGCCGGGGACGTAGAGCCCAAATGGCTGGGAGAACACAGCTTCAAAAGGCAGCTCAGTTAGGAGCCAGTAAATTAGATGTCACTTTGAAAAGAATGAGTGTTGTCGGGTAATCGCGACCCAGGGAGTTCCACTTGGTTGAGAAGTTATCTCCAAGCGTCCTTCGGGGATGCTCTTGGTCCACGAGGTCAGAGTAAACTGGTCTCAGGGGGGATTGAAGCTCATCTTTTTTACTTTACAACAAATAAAGAGCTCTCACGCTGCGGGCCGAGGGACAGTTTGATTATTAATATTGTTAATCGGGTTTTAATCCCAAGTGGAGGGAAGGTGATGAAGGGCTAAATGAAGGGGCCAACTGGTTGGGTTGTCCCATTGATAAATGACTCATCCCCCCGCCTTTTTTTTGAACACTGAAGAAAAAGGTCTCTAATGTCAATAACGGCGTAAATATCTGTAGGTAAGTGGTATATTAGCAAGAAAAAGGTAAAAAATAGCAGCAGCAGCACCGGGCGTCCCTGTTTGAGCACTTCTGCTTCTAACGAAGCGTGTCTAACAGCGGCGTGTCTTCCGCAGGTACCACGTCAGCTTCTCCTCTGATTTGGAATGGAGACACGATAAATACCACGACATGGATGAGGTTCAGCGGGACCCCCGGGCAGGGTCCGAATCCATCGCGGAAGAAGCTCAGGTCGATCCACGGAAATACTCCCAGAGCAGCTCGGAGAGGTTCTTGGAGCTATCCCACTCATCCATGGACCGAGTTTTTGATGCCGATTGCGGAAAATCGTGTGATTACAAAGTGGGGTCACCTTCCTACTTGGACAAATTGCTGTGGAGAGACAATAAGCCCCATCATTACTCAGAGCCCAAGCTGATTTTGGATTTATCCCACTGGAAAAGAGCAACCATAGCACCCGCAGCTGAGCTATCGTTGGAAGAAGAACCATCCAACCTCTTTCTGGAGATTGCTCAGTGGGTGAAGAGCACGCAGGTGGGTCTGGAGTGTCCCAGTCCTCTTCCGGAGATTCAGGAACGGAGCCTGCCGTCTTCTCCTCACCATCTCCACAAAGAACCCGCGGAGGTGAACAGTGAGGCAGACCCCGAGTTTGACTTGGACGTCTTCATCTCCAGGGCGCTGAAACTTTGCACAAAACCCGAGGATCTTCCAGACAACAAGCTCAATGACATCAACGGGGCCTGCATATCTGAGCACCCCGGTGAGATTGTACAAACAGAGGTGTACCAGAAAGAGCGATGGTGAGGAACCCACACCTGGGAAATCCCCCCTCTTCCTCTCTGATGATGTGGCCATTGCCCGGGGCCGAGGTGGCTTCCGTCTGTCATTGAGCATCCATTTTTTTTTACACTATACCCAATGCCTTTTTCTGAAAAGGCGAGCACAAACCACACGCCCCTTTTGATGCCTTAGAAATAACCTTTAAGGGAATCAAGAGGTGTGAATGAAATACTGAGTTTCTTACACTGCCTTAACACTCTTGCCTTGCAATCTCTGGGACCTGTTTGAAACTTAAATGTACGAGGGAAAGATGACGGTACGTGGTAAGTTTGCAAACAGAAGTCAAATCAACTTCTTTTCCTTTCTTTTTCTATAGCGTCTTAAAATCACGAGGACAAAATCAGCATTTTCATTATGGTCAGATAACCTCTCCTGGTTTGACGGGTTCCCAAAAACGCCAAACTTTGAACTCCCCTGAGGCAGCCGTGTGAGTACAGGCGGTTCGGAGAGAAGCGATGGAGGAGGTGTCCGTGGTCAACCATCAGTCAGCAGAGAACAGAACTAGAGGTAGAGTTTGGCCAGAAGACAGAACTCTTCGAGAGCGTTAACGGGGAAGGAATTTGACCTGAAAAAAAACACGGGCCACTTGGGATTTTATTTTTTCTGATTGGAAGACAAAATTTTTGCTGGTTTCTCACACAGAAGTTCTCCCTTCTGTTGCACGGAGTAGATCTCCGAGTACAACAGGAGGCCCCGTACGACGCGTTTCAGTCTAACAACCCGGTGCTGCGAGTCCTGTCTCGGGCAGCTGCCCAGCAGACCAGCAAGTTCTGGTGGTAAGGGCTGGACAGGAGTCAAGAGGTAGGAGTCAAGAGGTAGAAGTCAAGGGTGTCTCGCGGTGTGATGCTGCCTGGCACCACCAGCAACGCAAACCCAGCGAGGGCGAATGAAAAAAAAAGTGAAAGTGCTACTATTTTACCTTCTGACAAAGATGCCGTGAAGAAAACAACAGCTCCCGCGGCATTAGATTCGTAACTGGCCACCTCTTTGCTTCCAGCTGCTTTCGAAGATGCTGGTGTAAATAGAGACAAACACAACTGATCTGCTGTAACTTCTGTTTCCAGCCACACTTCTGAGCACCTTAGTAATTAATCAGCTAACGTGGGTTTGTATATGGAAGAAATGTTCTATACTTATATTTAATCAAACTCGCCGTTTTGGTTGTTTTTTTTTTAAATGGAAAACCTGTAAATAGTGTCATAAAAGCCAAATCTCTGCTTTCCTTGCCATCGTGTCGCTGTGCTCTCCGGCACAGCGGCGCTACTTGCATCTGTAAAAGAGAAACTACTGTAATTAGTAACTCAAAAGACCATATTTAACTATCGTTCCTATACAAATTATTTTCCTCCCTTTTAACAAGCAATCTACTAAGTGTTCTGAGGTGTGAAGAAACCCGACGTGAGCCTCGGATGGTGACTAACAGCAGCATTTACTGTATTAACCCTGGTTTCTGCTCTTGGTGGGATCAGGAACAGGTTTAGCTGTAGGAGAGCTTGTTCTAGGCACTGACAAACCCCAAAACTTCTTCTTACTGTGAAGACCTCTCCTTAGGCTGATTGAAATGCCGTTACCTGATTAGCAACATAGATTTTGCGTGGATGGGACCGGGTAGAAGCCCTGGGGCAGAGGTGGAGAAGGCAGCTGGAAGGCAAAGCCATTGGAGAAGGCATCTGGAAAGTAAAGCCATTGGGCTCTGGCCTTTGCTTTGAGTGTTTGGACGTCGTGTCCCGTCCCCCCCGCAGCAGTTGAGAAAGGGGACACGAGGGAGAAACAGAGGGTTGGTTTCCAGTGTGTTGTAGATTATTTGATATACCTCAACTAAAGCTCAGCACTTTTACTCACGGTGGGAGAAATTCAGGTGCGGAAGAAGCAGCCCCAAGTAGCCCACGACTCACCACCTGTGGTCCCGCTCAGCTTCGCCATGCACCCAGCAGTGGCCAAAAAGGCCAGGAAGGGGATTGCCAGCACTCGGGTGAGCGTGTGCCCAGAGAGGAGGAGGTGACAGCAGCCGCAGTGGTGTCCCATCGCTCCCTGGTGCCACCCAGAAGAGGAGCAGGTAAAGCCCAGCCTCTGATGGGAGAGGCTCAAAGGAACGCGGCCGGAGGCATCACCTGAAAATTAGATGTCTGGGAGCCGACGGAGTTTGAACCCGAAGGATTAAGATCAGCAACGTGAGAGCTGACTTTTCAAACTCTCTTCGGACAGATTCAATGACTTCTTTGCTCTTTGAGGTGAAAGCAGCAGTGATGAAACCTCACCAACATTTTCCCCAGCGAACATCGGTCGCCACGTCCTCTGAAACCAGAAGCCATTTTCCGTGGGTCGTTAAATTCGGGCTGAACGTCTTCACCAGAAGCGTAAAGGACTATTTATCACGGCCCTGAAAGTAAGAGTTTTGCTTTTGAATATTGTCTTCTTCTAAGGAGGAGCGGGAGCTTGAGGCCCCACAGGTAAAGGGTAACATTTAACTTCACGAGAAGCAAACGTTGCCGCTGCTCCGGATTTTCCATCTCAGCTCGCCAGCTGTTCTTTGACGACGTTCCAAAACAACGTGCTGGGAAAGGGGGTGGGGGGAACGAGAGGGGTGGCTTTCATTTGTCACCTGAGTGCGCTCAGCCGAACACAAGCCAGATTTATTTCTCGTCTACGATAATAAAATTTAAGGCCTGAGCCTTCCTTCCTTGGTGGCGTGTAATTATGTTGCTTATTGCCAGTGTTGAAATGTTTGTTCCCGTGCTCGCCTCTAGGTTTCTTCCGCAAATCACCGAATCATCCAGGTTGGAAAAGACCTTTCAGCGTGGCCACCAAGACCTGCGTTTGGCGCACGCCTCGCATGAATATTTGCGTTCCGGGGTTGTTTGGCGTTGGGTGGCTTGTCACGTCACGGGGAGGGGATTTAGACTTCTCGCCGACACGGTGGCTTCTCAAACTGCTTCTTCTTGCAGTTGTTTGAAGAATCGTTTCAGTGCAAGGTATTTCAATAAATTTGCAGGTGTCATTTGAAGAAGAGAAAAAAAGGGACGGTGTGTTGGGGCATCAAGGCCACATGGCTCTGGGATGGGTGGACATCTTGGGTTTATGGTGTTCAAGGCCAGGTTGGACATCTCTTCGCTTGGAGCAACCTGGTCTGGTGGGAGGCGTCCCTGCCCAGGGCAGGGGGTTGGAACTGGATGATCTTTAAGGTCCCTTTCAACTCCAACCATTCTATGATTTAGAGATGTGCTGGGGTGGGTGGGATGGAGGGTGCTCATTGTGATCTCCGAGGCTCGGGAGGGAGCGATGTGGTCCTTGTTGGTGACGTGGAGAGACAGCGCGATGACAGCGCAGGGGACTTCCCTGACAGAAGAGCAGAGGGACTGCAGATGTCTCCAAGCTGAGGAGGACCCCAAGTTTAGAGGTTGGTGTTTAAGCCAGCGATCAGGTACGTAAGTGCGTGGGTCTCAGCCATTGTGGTTGGCCTTTTACATGCTTTTATTTGAAAAGAACAGGGGGAGCTGCATCCCCCGTCCCTGAACCTGTGGGAGCTGCTGGTGGTGGCCTCCATCCAGGGCGTCTGTCCTTCCACTAAAACCAGACACGAGCTGGGGACTGGGAATCCATCAGGAAGACGAGGGTGCAGCTGCCTGCTCGGCTGCTCTTAAAACCACCTTTAAATGTCAAAATGATGCCTCAGTTGCTGGCCCAGTGATTGTTCTTCCCCAGTCACAAATACGTGACTATTTTTACTGCAGTTTATTTTTAATCACCATCACGGAGCTGCAGCACCCAGATCTTCAGAGCTTTACCGATGGAGTCATGAAAAAAAATCAGCTGACTTTTAAATACAGTTTTAGGGGACATCCTGGGAAGTGTGTCTGGTGCACAACCAGAACCCCAAGTAAAACCACAACACGGCGTCACCAGGTGTTAGGAACGGAGCTCTTGGAGACTGGACTGCTAACGATCACTTCTGGTTTTGTTTTTTTTTAAATCTAAAAAAAAAACCCACGAATTTCAGCCATTTCATGCCGTCACCTAACATTTTGGAGAGCTTGCGGTGAGGACGCTGTCTAGAACGGCACGTAGTCACTTCAGGTCTGAAATGCTCTCTGGTTTTTTTGCGCGTGTCCTATTGATGGTGAGATGAATCGAAGAGGACAAATGCACCATATGGTGTTTGCTGGTGAAAAGTTGCCTTTGACGTATTTTTTTCAAAGGCAGAGTTTGATTTTTGAAGTAGTCGGGTATACAATAGTGGGGTGAACGTAGTCCTCTCAAGGTGCACCCCGGCTTTCCCAGGCCACGGTATTTTGAACATCCGTTGGGTCGCCGTCGGAGCTGGTTTATAACAATCAATCCCGTTGCTAAATTCAAAGAGTAGGATTTTATTTATAGGAAAAAAAAAAAAAAATAAAATAGGAGAATCTACCTTAAAAGGACGACCTTCTCTCACAAGGTCTTATTCCATCGGCTCTTGGCTTGCAGCAGAATAGATTGCAATAAAAGGATCTCAAAAGTGTTGCCTTGATTCATCTTGCAGTGAAAATAAGGTCTCTATAAATTTTTATTAAGCTTTGGAGAGAATATACCCAAGTACACCTTTGGCAGGACAGATTATACCTAAAAATGTAATTAATTCCTGTGCTTCACGTTGCATGAAGTGTTTGTGTGTACACAGGGGTAATATATCGGTTTAAGTTTAAACAATATATAACATCCCTCCCAGAAAATGGCAATAGATGTAAGTAAAGATGTTTCAAGGCAGGATTTGAACTTTTTACCTTCTCTCCGTGCTTTGGTGTCCGTGGGTGACATCTGATGACCGGTTAGCGCTTGGGTGCCAGCTCTCTCCGTGGGAATAGCTTGCTGTGCCAGCTCCTTTCCATGGGGAATTCCTACCTCGGGCATGCTGCTGGGGGTATAAATATCTGGGGTAATTAAAGAAAAAAACTCGGATAGTCCAGGCTGCGGAATGGAGCAGGTAAGATTAACCAGCGTGGGGGATTGGCTCTGATCGGGGATAGCAGAAGGAAGAACTTCCTTCTTCTCCCCAGTTATCCCAGTAACTATTTTAAAAACCTGGGGCGTTTCTGTTTGTCCCACTGGCATTTCAGGGGGGAAGTGCTGCATAGAATCATAGAATTCTTGGAAGGGATGGTTGGAAGGGACCTTTCAGATCATCGAGTCCAACCATCAACCCAACACTAATAAAAACCACCACCAACCCGTGTCCCTCAGGACCATGTCTGCCTGGCTTTTAAATACCTCCAGGGATGGTGACTCCACCACTGCCCTGGGCAGCTTCTTCCAATGATCGACAACCCTTTCCATGAAGAAATTTTTCCCCATACCCATCCTAACCCCACCCTGGCACAACTTGAGGCCGTTTCGTCTTGTCATCTCCCCGTGTTAGAAGGAGGACAGTGAAAACACACCATCAGTAGGAGATGGGATGGTGATGAAATGTCCCTCCTGAGCAATAACATGCAGTAAGGGGAGAAAATGGCTTCAGCCCAAAGCATTTTTGCTCTGTTCTGCGAGGGGCCCATGCTCGTGGGTGGTTGGATCTGTGTCAGGCTTGTGGATTGTAAAGATTTGTTTCCATCCTTGTAGTTCCATCTTTCCCTCCTATCATGAAGCTCAGCCACATCTCTTCAGCCTCCTTCGCCTCTGGAGATGTGAATTCCTTCTCCTTGATGAGAGCTTCTTGGCACCGTTGTAGGAATAAAACCGCTGGGAGCCTGGGTTACCACAAAACAAATGCGCAGAGGATCCGAGGTGCCCACATACAAATCATCAGCTTTGACATCCTGCTAGAGGTGGTCAATAATTGAGTTCATAGAATCATAGAATGGTTTGGGTTGGGAGGGACCTTAAAGATCATCCAGCTCCAACCCCCTGCCCTGGGCAGGGACACCTCCCACCACACCAGGTTCCTCAAAGCCCCATCCAGCCTGGCCTTGAACCCCTCCAGGGATGGGGCAGCCACAGCTTCTCTGGGCTACCTGGGCCAGGCTCTCACCACCCTTCCACCAAAGAATTTCTTCCCCAGATCTCATCTCCATCTCCCCTCTTTGAGTTTAAAACTCTTCCCCCTTGTCCTATGGCTCCTCTCCCTGATCAAGAGTCCCTCCCCGTCTCTCCTGGAGCCCCTTGAGGGACTGGAAGGGGCTCGAAGGTCTTCCTGGAGCCTTTTCTTCTCCAGACTTAACCCCCACAGCTCTCTCAGCCTGTCTTCATAGGAGAGGTGGTCCGACCCCCAGGGCATCTTCGTAGCCCTCCATTGGACTCACTCCAACAGGTAGCCCATATTTGTAGGAGTTTGATGAGCCTAACCACGTTTGTGGACAGGCAGCATTTAGATCCTACCAAGGAACACTCATCAGTCCCCAAAGCAGTGACTGCTGGGGAGGAGGAGACCTTCAACTGAGAAGGTCTCCTCAGGCTCAAGAGTCAATTGTTTAGCACAGCTGGGTGTGAGGAAGCTCAGGTCAGGCGAGAGGGATGCACAGACTCTTGCTGTCCAGTGTAGATAAACATTCTCCAGGAAGGTCTAGAAACAAGAGACAATCCTCCTGGAAAAAGGTTAAAAAGGATCTGGAGAGGCCTCCAGATTTTCCTCGTGTAATCCCATGCAACTGTCAGCTGTGAAAGGAAGGAGGAAGAGAAGCCTCTCCCTCCAGAGAAGATGGTATATGATGGTTCTTCATGGCAGGCTGAAAAGACAGCAAACCATGGCCTGACATCTGAGTGATTCTGCGGGTGATTCAGTGTGCTGAGCTGTGGTCCCACCACCCCAGAGACCTCCTCATTCTCTCCCCGCAAAAGGATTCAGAGAAATTAGCTTTTCTGGCCCAAATTAGCAGCGAATCCGGGGGGGGGGGGGGGGGGGGCTCCTATTACCTCTGCACGATCTGTGCCATCTCAGCTGCTGTACATCTCATCCCACTGCTCCTGCAGCTGCACTCCACCACCTTCTGGGTGCCACCAGAGCCAGACAGGCTTTGCTTGCTCTGGGTGAGCTTCTACACCCCACCCCCAGCACAGGGACAGGCTTTGCTGGGAACAGAGACGGTCCTGGCACGGGAAGTTGAGCCTCTGTGGAGAGCTGGCAGTGGCATTTTATTTGTGTCACCCCCCCCCCCCTTAATCCTCAGCCAGGCTGTGCCTCTGCTCAGTCTCTGGTAGAAAAACAACTGGGAAACTGAAAGCAGCGGTGGCAAAAAATGTCAGCCCTGGAGCTGCTGGGCAGCAAACCGAAATATTTAATCAGAGCCACTTGCAGAGGGGGTGATCAGCAGGAGCCTTAGTTTCTTCTTTTGGCTGGGACTTCTCTGTCTCCAGAGACGCCCGCTGACATTTCAAACTGGCTGAACTGGCTCATTAAAAAGCAGACAGGGGCAAGACCCATTCGTCGTCTCTCCACTGGGCGAGGGTCCCTTCCGGCGGCAGGTACTTTGTTGCTCTGAATGATGTTCCTCAAACCTTCCAACACAGAAGGTGCTAAGATCTTCCATCCCCCAGGAACTGTGTGGTCTCTCTCTGCTGCTGCGTCTTCAGATGAGGGGCACTGTTCAAAGACCCCCTTCCCATGGTCCAGCCCTTATTTCCCGACACGGTGGTGGGAAGCAAGGCAGAACGTTGCTCTGGGACTTGCTCTGCAGCCTGCTCCTTCCCGGAGCACACTGTGAAATCACCCCTACTCTGTGTGTCCTTAACCCCAGCTGTAAAATGGTAGGACGAAGAAAAGATGCTTTGAGACCAGCTGATGAAAAGAGTGGGGTGTCCTCTGGTTTTTCTTCTCCAATCCTTAAGCTTTTCTAGAAAACCATAGAATGGCTTGGATTGGGAGGGACCTTTAAAGATCATTTAGTTCAAGGCAGTGAATTTATCATGAATGGGCAACCCACCTCCTGCACCAGTTCATCCAGGGGTTGAGGTGACACCAAGCCCCTGTGCCTGAGACACTGGCCAAGGCTCCAGCTGGACCTGCTGAGCTGCTCAGGCAGCAGCCAGAAAAGAGCTGGGATGTGCCCTTGGAGGAGATGAAGTGAAAAAAGAAGGGATGGAGGGAGAAATGGTGGGAGAGAGGAAGCCAAGAGGTAGGGAGCAGGTAGATGGAAGAAGTGGAGCTGACTGGTGGGTTTAGGGGCTTTTACCAGGTGTTGGGGGCCTGCTTGCATATGGAGTGTCTGGGGTGCAGGACCATGGCTGGACAAAGGTCAGGAGATGGATGTCCCCAAGCCAGGGGTGCTGCTTCGGAGGGCAGCTCTTTCCCAGCCACTGGGAAACGGGAAAACGGGAAAAATAGTGTTTCCTGGCTAAAAGTCTGTTTGACTTGAGAGCTGTGAAGCTTTTGGAAGTGTTTAGAGCGAGGATGGACCGCCCTCTGCAGGGGAACTGGTAAAAACGGGGTTCCTGGCCTTTCTCATTCGCTGCCTGGATAAAACCCTACAGATCAACCCCACAGGGAACTCAAACGAACGACACCACCCAGGGTGGTGGTGGTGGTGGTTGTCACCCTCCCGTGTTGTCACCTGCGTGCGTGTGGTTTAGCCCTTTGTTCACCTGGCTTGGTGTTTAAGTAGCAGAGGTTAGGCCAGAAAAGGAAATTTACGGTGTTTCTGGTGACGAGGGTGCTGAGGCCACCTGGACTGGGTCAATGTGCCTAAAAAAATATATAAATTCCCATCTTCAGCTTCAACGTTCACGGCTCACGGTACCCTCTGACAAAGGAAGCGGGGAGGAACTTCTTGCCGTTTAGGTGGACCTCCGAAATTAGGTGGGTTTTAAAACCTCTAGGGTCTCATGATTTATAGCAATGTTTTAAAAAAAAAATTGTATTGGAGACTGCTTTTTCTCTCATGGAGAGAAACAGGTGAGATATACATATATGTATATCTAAAATAAGAAGTCCAAATCTTTCTGAACAGTAACCTGGTGTTGCCACCAGTTTGCTCGTTAACTTTGCAGACACATCCCCTTCCCCTCCTGATATTTGGGACAGGGATAACGTCCCGTTCACATCCACGGGAGTTTATCAGCGGCTGAAAAAGCACCACGTCTTGTCGTTCAGGCCTCGAGGGCGAGTGATGAACTGACTCCTCTGGGCTCAACCACGCGGAAAATACACACTGGCTGCAGTCCCCCACGTGTCCGCTTCCAGCCCTGGCCACGAGCTTTCCCTGGGGATTCGGGAGACGGCTGGGGTGAGGGCTGGCACCTGGAGGCTTCTCCTTCTGACAGCCTCTAACAGCTTCTGCTGGCAGTTTCTCCACCAGGGGCTGCCAGCACCTTTTGTCTTCAGCTGACCCCTGGAATGGTGGAGGAACAGCCCCAGGAGTGCGTGAAGTGAGGGCGTTAAATAATGGCAGGGGTGCAAAGGGACCCCAAAACCCTCCTTGGGACGGAAGGGACTGCTCAAACCTGCAGATCAGGCAGCCTGAAGCTCAGGTCCTGCCAAGAAAAGGGAGCGACTCCTCCCGGAAACCATTTCCAAGCACCTGAAGTGGAGAAAGGTGGTTGGGAATAAGCAACCGAGATTTAGTGAGTGGGTCCTCACAGCTTTCTGCGATGGCTGCCCGATGGCTTTCTTCTCTCAGCACGCTGCCAGAAGAGCAGAGGTAAGATCTGTGGCTTCTGCAGCACAGTCTCATACCATCTTCTATCTTCAAGCACCTTTCGGTGGTGGTTTGATTCAGCCTCAGCGCACCGATCCTCAGGTTGAGGAAAACAAGCTGAAACTGGAGAAAAAAAAAAAAAAACCCACCTCAAAACCTTGCTAAGCTCAGTAGGGTGGAATTTTCAGGAGACTCGAGTTCCTTTGCTCTCAGGAAAGAGAAGAACCTGGTTTGGGAAAGCTGTCGAGAATGGGAGACTTCCATTCACAGCAGAATCTTGACGGAGTCGGGTTCTCTGTAATTTAAGCCACCCCAAGAGCTTCTGAACAAGTGCCAAAGCTCGCTTTGTCACAGGGGTTTTGTGGCTGGCTCATAACTCTCTGCCCGGATGGAGTGGCATCTCGTAGGCGAGACGCCTGACGCTGTTCCAAGCCCAGATGTTTGGAGGATACGAGGCGCAATCGGTGTAAAGGATTTATGGCTTTAATTGTTTCTCCTTGATCGTGTTTTTAAGCCCAGCCTTCTCCTGCAGGAAGAGTTAGATTTAATGATTCAGACGACAATATGTGGGCAGCGAGAGCACACGGGGAGTGACTTGAAATGTGGAGGGGGGTCCAAGCAGGATGTAGATGTAGCATTGTGGGTTTGGGGGCTACGACATGGTTGTCCCATGGGTTGCTTTGCCCTCAGCAACGTTCAGCAGGCAAATAGAATCATAGAATTGGCCAGGTTGGAAAGGACCTTTCAGATCATCGAGTCTAACCATCAACCAACACTACTAAAGCCACCACTAAACCCATGTCCCTCAGCACCACATCTGCCCGGCTTTTAAATACCTCCGAGGATGGTGACTCCACCACTGCCCTGGGAAGCCTCTTCCAATGATTAATAACCCTTTCAGTGAAGAAATTGTTCCCAATATCCATCCTAAACCTCCCCTGGTGCCACTTGAGGCCTTTTCCTCTTGTCTCATCACCTGCTTCTTGGGAGAAGAGACCGACTCCCCCTGGCTACACCCTCCTTTCAGGGAGTTGCAGAGAGCAAGAAGGTCTCCCCTCAGCCTCCTTTTCTCCAGGCTCAACACCCCCAGCTCCCTCAGACACTCCTCACAAGACTTGTGCTCCAGACCCCTCACCAGCTCCATTGCCCTTCTCTGGACACGTTCCAGCCCCTCAATGTCTTTCTTGTCATGAGGGGCCCAAAACTGTGCTCAAGGTGGGGTAGCTCCAAAAGCAAAAAGCCATTTCTCATGTCGAGCCAAGCTGATGCTCTGCTTATCAGCTCATAGGCTCTTTTCTCACTTCTTTTGGAGGAATCTAAGTTGGCTTGCACCGGTTAAGATGATGCCCTTTGCTAGCCTTACAGAGAAGTCAGGATGGAGATGATGATATTGTGCTAACAAGTACAGAAAATTCACTCTCTGGCCTTTAAAGCCGGTACAATGTGGAGATCTATGAAGGTTAATGGATATTTTTTGGCAGGTCTCTCCGTTATCTTTGTCTGTCGTTGCCCCACGGAGACAAAAGCATGCTGTTCTCATCAGAGATGTTTCAAGGGCTGAGACACCAGCGTAATTACCTGGGGTTGAGAGCGTGGCGTCCATCAGTTTGAAGCAGAAGAGCCATCGAGCAGAAGAGCCCATGAAGAGGGCTGATGGGACTCATCCTTTAGCTCATTCCTTTCGGGTCTCACCGCTGGCGCTGATCAGCCCCCGTGGGGTCCGTTGCCACCCCGCAGCACACAGACATTAGGTGAGCGAGAGACGGAAAAGCGCTGCGTGCTGACTTCAAGATCTTAAACCCAGATGCAACGTCCCCAAACCCTTACTGGTGAGGGTCTGAGTGACACCTCTTTCCAGTTTAACAGACGTCGCTGGCTCTTTAGGACTTTTAAACTCATAGTAAGTTTAGTAATAAGTTTTTGATGCTTTTTATACCCGCTTTGGTCAAATAATTGATATACACTGAGTGCTCAGAAGAGGGCAGTCCTTCCCCTTTGCACTTGTCTCTATTTTATGCTTGAATTGAGAGTCTCAAATCCACAAGCTCATGCAGCAGCCTGTGCTGTTCTGGTTACACTGGTCGGGGATGTGGAGATGGATCCAGGCCCTGAACGACATCGCGGTGCTGGAGGAGGGCCCATCACCAACACCGTTCTATCAACGAAGCTGCTCTTTCACTTTACTCGCTATTTTCACTGGGGAGCTGCAGGGATGGAATATCTGGGAGGGTTAGGTTAGTCCTCAACCCCCTCCTGGATGATCACCCAAAAGGGAGACAGAGCAATAAACCGTTCCAGCCTCATGATGAAAAATTAACCGGTTACTTCTGGGGTTAAAGGAGGCACGTTAAAGACACAAGGTTTCTCTCCCAAGTCGGAATTGCCAGCCTCAGTTCGTGCCCCGTGTCCTTCTGTCCTTCCATCAGGACAGTTAAGGAGCTCGGCAACTTGGGAAGAAACACAAGAAACGAGGAGGATTCAGGAGGGCAGAGGCAGGGTGCTGCAGGTGATCTCTAGAAGAAAGCTCTCAGCTATGAGGGTGGTGTAGAAAAAGGTCACCATGTGTCTAGACCGGAGCTGAGAGCTGTGAGCACAGCACATACAAATCTACTTGGTTTTAATTAAACTAATAGAACTAGCAGAAGGTGGACTGAAGAAGCTGAAAATTGAAGGAAGTAGAGGAAGAACCAGAATTTCAAGATGAAATATTACCTGGTTAGACCTTCTCAGGTTTTGTCACCATGTCCCTGGTTGCTCAGGAGCACAACACGGTAGAAGCGACTGATGTTCTGAGGTTGAATGGGTCACCAGCCTAAAAAGAGATCAAAAGCAGAGAAAGTAAAACATAAATTAAAAAGCAGCAAGTGCCAGACTCGTTAACGTACAACGACCACTGTATGAGCCACCCACAAAGGAATTCATCAGAACCAGGGAGGGGAGGGACTTGTATCCATACACGCCAAAGCTCCCAAACTGGGACGACTTACTTACATATGGATATATGTTTAAACTACATCATTCCTAATTCCTAAGACCAATTTAACAGTGCCACCAAACATCCCCAGGAGCTGCAGCTGTTAAATCCTTAGCACAATCCCAGGCATAGATCTGGATCGGGCCAACTAGTGTTTTCTCAAAAAATTGCTGGAGACAGTGTGGGAATTAGCGCACCATTCCCAAAAATACAGTCCATGTAGGAATATTGGTTTGGGTGTAAAACATTTTAATAGCGTGGACGTGGGCTGTTCCCATGTGAGCTGGTCTCAGAGCTGGGGAATAGTCTGGAAATGTGAGAAATTTTAAGCAGAGTAACTTTAAAAGACAGAACAAAGTTACAGGAGAGAAAAAGAATCAAAATAATGGCAACAGAGTTAGGGTAATTAGCAATGTTGTTGATCTAAAGGTGTAAAAGCAATAGGGTTTGTGGAGAGAAGTAGCATCTCCTTGTGGAATTGGTCTAATAAAAGGTATTTTTTTCTTCCCAAACCTTGCCTTGAGGTAACCATCCTCTTTACTGCCTGGTTCCTGCTCGTAATGTAAACAAGAGGAGTCTAGAGGGTCATCCCTCTATACGAGGATTAATTTAACCATATAGGAAATAATTATTCATTCAGTAGCTGTGTATCTATAGCTATGCTATGGGTGTATTTATATGGGTGACAGTATATCTGCCGAGGGAAGGACTTCTAAGGAAGTAGAACAGAGAAGGGGTTTATTTTATTTTTTAAATTTCCATTAAGAATCAGGTGTGGGAGACCTCGGCTGGTCCGAGGGATCGGAATGTGAGCTCAACATCAACCTTGAGCAGATACCAGTGTATCCTTGAAGAGGCCTGAGAGTCCTGAGAAGAAGGGAGTCAACAAGATTTAGGAGCTGTCAGCCTGCCAACAGAGGAAAGTCACCGAAGTTGCAGCAGAGAACAAAGAAAGAAAAAGTTATCAATTATGAACCGTTGATCTTTGACTGAACCAATTATGTATGGACACACGTTCCTAAGAAAGCTATAAAAAGGCTTGTTAAAACAATAAAGTTGGGTCTTTGGGGCTTTTGCTCATGGAATTATGCGCGTGGCGTGTCCGTCTCAACAACAACAATCAGGGATATAAAAAAACAAGAACACCCAGCGCAGCTCCGGTGGTGTCGCTTTAAATAGGTTATTTGAAAAGCTGGGAATGTTACAGAAAAGAGAGATAAAATTATCTCAAGGATGGGGGGGGGGTGTGTGGGGAGACAAAAAGTCTTCTGTTTGATTTATCGGACAGGCTCGGTACAATCTGTGAGGTTTATCAGGAGAAAAAGGCAAGAGGAAGTATCTGACTCGGCGATTTAGCAAAGGGAGCAGAAGAAGCAGGAAACGATCAAATGTGGAGGAAAAGCCCCATGGGAAATACAGCACGGTTTTAGGAGCGTGGAAGTTATTTTAGAAAACCACCCCTGTTGTCTACCTTTCAAACTGCAGCCTGGTAGCTTTGGGAAGACGTGCATTACTTCAGCGCAAACCGCGGTCTTCCTCTGAAAGGGAACCCCAGTAAAGAGCAAAGAGCTGCTACGGTCATCGAATAAAATCACGCTGTATTAAATATTTCTGAACGAATCGGTGCCCTGCGGCGAGGGAGCTGTGACCCTGCCCGAGGCCGGTCCCGCACAGGCAAGAGGGAGAGGACAGAGCCGGGGCAGTTGGCTTTACGGAGCCGAGGAATGCCAAGGGCTCCCAGTTGTTCTCTTGGCAACAGCAAAGCAACAACATCGTGCCCGCCAAAAGAAACCCTTGTGTGTGGAGCACCAAATATGGTGATAGAAGTCCCTGGGAGGAAGAAGAAGCGGCTGCTTGTCTTGTTCTACAGCGCAGGTTGTTGCATGGATCGGCTGTAAAGGCAAGTCACTCAATAGCTAGGTCGTAGTAGGAGGTGGAGAACAGGCTTGAGAAAGCAGGGTCCCACTCTATGGATGAGGGGGTCAAGTGCACCCTCATTACAGATGGCACCAAGTTGGGCAGGAGTTTTGATGTCCTCGAGGGTAGGATGCCTCTACAGAGGGGTCTGGCGAGGCCGGATGGATGAGCTGAGGCCAATGGTCTGATGTTCTACAAGGCCAAGCGTCAGGTCCTGCTCTTCACAGAATCACAGCATGATATGGGGTTGGAAAGGACCTCTGGAGATCATCTACTCCAACCCCCTGCCAAAGCAGGTCCACCCAGAGCAGGTCGCACAGGAACTTGTCCAGGCAGGGTTTGAACTCTTGGGTCCCACCAACCCCATGGACACTCCAGGCCTAGGGCAGAATGGCTGGAGCTGCCTGGTGGAAAAGGACATGTGGGTATAGGTCAACAGGGACTAAATATGAGCCAGCAGTGTGCCCAGGTGGCCAAGAAGGCCACCAGCATCCTGGCCTGTATAAGGAACAGCGTGGTAAGTGGGACTCAGGAGGTGATTGTCTCCCTGTACTGGGCACTGGTGAGGCCCCACTTCGAATGCAGGGTCCAGTTTTGGGCCCCTCACCACAAAAAAAGACATTGAGGGGATGGAGCGTGTCCGGAGAATGGCAACGGAACTGGTGAGGGGTCTGGAGCACAAGTCTTGTGAGGAGTGTCTGAGGGAGCTGGGGGTGTTGAGCCTGGAGAAAAGGAGGCTGAGGGGAGACCTTCTCACTCTCTCCAACTCCCTGAAAGGAGGGTATAGCCAGAGGGAGGTCAGTCTTTTCTCCCAAGAAGCAGGTGATGGGATAAGAGGAAAAGGCCTCAAGTTGTGCCAGGGGAGGCTTAGGATGGATATTGGGAAAAATTTCTTCACTGAAAGGGTTATTAATCTTTGGAACAGTCTGCCCAGGGCAGTGGTGGAGCCACCATCCTTGGAGGTATTTAAAAGCCAGGCAGATGTGGTGTTGAGGGACACGGGTTACTGGTGGTTTTGTCAGTGTTAGGTTGATGGTTGGACTCGATGATTGTAAAGGTCCTTTCCAACCTGGATGATTCTATGGGATATGGGATTGCTGTCCATATCAATAAGACTTAAAGCCCCCCCGTTGCCTCAGGAGAAGCCAAGTTGGGACTTTAAGGTAGCAGGCATCACTCCCAGACGCTGCTGCCCACCCATACAAGACCGGGGTCACATCAAGGCATGAAGCCAGACCTCCTCTCCACAGCGACCTGTTGCTTGAAAACGGTTTGGTGGGTTGGAAGGTGAACGGAACTGGCACCAAAGAACTGCTGGGAGGAAAGGAAAGCTGTCTGGAGAGCAAAGCTCTCCCTCACATCAAAAATCGTTGCCGGGAACTTCAGGCCTGGCAGCCCTGCCCAAATCCCAACCCCTGAGGTGGAGGTTTTTTCTCTTCTGGGACTAATTACAACACAGCTTTTAAGCCACTCTTTCACAAGGGAGCAGTTGTGCGGTATTATTTCGCCGAGGCGTGAACTGTTCGTCAGATACGTTGGGCAAGATCCTCAAGCAGCCTTAAACGACAGGGGTTTACAGCGATGCTGGTTTGTGCCCTT
Organism: Gallinago jamesoni; assembly: GCA_025769975.1. NCBI lineage: Eukaryota > Metazoa > Chordata > Aves > Charadriiformes > Scolopacidae > Gallinago > Gallinago jamesoni. The sequence goes on along the minus strand of JAOQGH010000019.1, from coordinate 2,156,238 downwards.
CAGGTAGGAAGTAGGAATTCAGGTAGGAATTAAATGCTTTTAATTGGGGCTATTTTTAGCCAGGCAGAAAGTCATGACCTTACGCGTCATTTTAGCGATCTCCTTTGTTTATAGGCGCAACACCACGTTATTCAGGAACATCTCAAAGCCACGGCAGCCATGCAGCAGGACATGCACTTCATGACAGGCCCCAGAAAGCATAATTAGGAGGGGAAGTTTTGATTAAGTGGCTTTATATATTTATTGTTACGGTTACTAGAGCAACTCTGCTGCTTTTAACCACCCAGTCAGTGCTCATTCCCACATCTAACAATTTAAATCACATTAAGCGCCGGCAGAGAATTAGCAGCCTCACAATTTGCGACGCTGGAAAATCCCTCAGCGTTTGGGCTGGAGAGGAGATGGATGAAGGCTCAGGTGAGCTGAGCGGTCCCATTCCATCCCATCTTACCTCCCCTCTCCAAACACTCTGAAAGCGAAGCTGGGGACAAGCATCACTTTTATTAAGGTGAGACCAGTGTTAGGACAAACAGCTCTATGTTACTATGAAAAGTGATGCTTTTTCAGGCCACAATTCTTCTCCGGGCCTGGAAATTTTAGTGCTGACCTGCTGCCTCACTGTCTTCTGCCAAGTCTTCTGTTTTAATCCAAGGGTATTCCAGGATGGCAACCCACGAGACAGAGGTTACCTCCTCAGTGGTGTCACTGGAGGGTTTGAGGAGCCCTAATCTGTGTGATCCAGCACCGAGGCCCCAGCTGCTGGGAAGCTACATCCATCTTCCTTCAAGTAACTCTACCCAGAGGGAACCTCGTCCCCCGGCCACCAAGGGACCCTCTCTCTGCCCCCTTCCTCCTGTTTTGCCCTTCCTGCCTTGCCCTCTGCCCCAGCGTGCCACCCCTCAGGAGAGGTGGCCATCTGCCATCCCAGGTGACAACGAGTCGCCTTCACGGTCTCTGTCCCCTCATGGTGCCCGTCCCCTCACATCCCTGGTCCCCTCATGGTCCCCATCCCCTCATGGTCCCCATCTCCTCACGGCCCCAGCTGCCCTCACACTCCCCATCCCCTCATGATCCTTGTCCCCTCGCAGCCCCGTCTGCCTTCAGGGTCCCTGTTCCTTCATGGCCCTGGCCACCTTCATGGTCCCACTCTCGTCATGGTCCCCGTCCCCTCTCAGCCTGGCCGCCCTCACAGCTCCCGTCCCCTCACACTCCCTGTCCCTTCATGGCCCCTGTCCCCTCATGGCCCCAGTCCCCTCACAGTCCCATCCCTTCACACTCCCTGTCCCCTCACACTCCCATTCCCCTCACAGCCCCGATTCCCTCTTCCTCCATGGCCCCCATCCCCTCACAATTCCCCCATCCCCTCACACTCCCCGTCCCTCCATGGTCCCATCCCCTCAGGCCCTCCATCCCCTCACGGCCCCCTCCCCTCAGGCCCCCCATTCCCTCACACGACCCCTGGCCCCGCCCCCTTCCCGCAGCCCCGCCCCTCGGCGCCTCGCCTCCTCGCCCCGCCCCTCCACTCTGATTCGCCGTCGCCCCTGGCCTCATTAACATATAACGGGCCGCGCCCGGCCGCGCCCGGTCCGGTCTCCCCTCTGTCAGGGCGGGGAGCTGCGGAGGAGGAAGCTCATTGGCCGAGCGCCGCCGTCTGCCGGCGAGGAGACTTCCCTGTCATTGGCTGCGCTGTGTTGTCAGTCACGGGGAACGCCCCGCCCTCCGGGGTGTCCCTCCCCGGTGCCTCCTTGTTTGCTCCATTCAGTGGCGGGTTTCGAGGCGGACGGAGGTCCGGCGGATGGGAGCTGGTGTTGCACAATAGAAACAGGTCCTCGGCCAGCATCACTCAGAGGGCAGCAGCCGCAGGAGGAGGTAGATACCGCTCTGGTAACCATTTTACAATCGCAATGGCGTGCGAAAGGCCTCTGTCTCTTTATCAACCCCTATCTTCGGGGGGGGACGGGACGTTTTCTCCAGAGCCTCGACCCTTGCCGCCTTTCCTCCTTTGAGCGCCTCCCCGGCTTTGAAACCTCTCCCCCGGCGTGTTGCTGCGGTGAGGAGAGGGGGGATTGGGTTCCGTGCCCTGGCTGGGCGAGGCACCGAGCTGGGCGGCGGGCAGCGGCGGGGCCGCCCGGGCCCCTCCCGCCCTGAGGGGGGTAGGAAGGAAGGCCCGCCCGGCCGCGGGGAAGGGGAGGATGGCTGGCGGACACCCCCTTGGCCCTCCTACCGTGTCCCTGAAGTCGCACTAAAAGGGCAGCTCGGTTCCGGAGAGGAGGCCCCCGGGGCTCGGCCTGCTGCCGGGAACCCCCCCTTCCCCACCCCAAACCTCGGGGGTGGAGGAGGCCGCCCGCCCGCCCGCCGCGGCCCTCAGCCCCGGCGGCAGGTGGAAAACACCCGGGGTGGCTGTTTCTCTTTGGGAGGGAACAGGACGCGTTTCACCGAGAAAGCCGGGCCAGGGGCGCCTGTTTACCAGCTGTCAAAATGGGTGATAAATTCGGCCGCCACCCTCTGAGAACCAGCCTCACCCCCGCCCCTCCCCGCCTCCCCTTGGCGGCGGCTCCTGAGGGGATGCTCCCCCCTCCCCACCTCAAAAATAACTCCCCAAATTCAGGCTGTAGCGGCTCCTCAGCCGAAGGTCGTCGTCCCCCCACCCCCCTTGCCGACTTTCAGCCCGCCGTCAACTTTTATGGCGTGGCCCTAAAAAAGCTAGAGAGTAAAAGTTGGGAAGTGGCGAGAGCTGCCGGCTGGGAGAGGGAAGCGCCGCCTGGTATTTTTAGATCTACTCTCTGCGGTCCTTGGGTTTCACCTCTTGGCTGTTGGTTAAAAGAAGGGGCTGTTGGAAACGCCGCCGTTGTCACAGGTCCCGTGCTTCGTGGAGGGCCAGGGAGAAGATCCAAGGGCTGGAGCACCTCTTCTGTGAGGACAAGCTGAGAGAGTTGGGGGGGTTCAGCCTGGAGAAGAGAAGGTTCTGGGGAGACCTTTGAACCCTTTCTAGTCCCTCAAGGGGCTCCAGGAAAGCTGGGGAGGGACTCTGGATCAGGGAAGGGAGCCATAGGATGAGGGGAAGGGTTTGACACTGAAAGAGAGGAGACTGAGATGAGATGTGGGGAAGAACTTCTTTGCTGTGAGGGTGGTGAGAGCCTGGCCCAGGTTACCCCAAGAAGCTGGGGCTGCCCCATCCCTGGAGGGGTTCAAGGCCAGGTTGGAGGTGGCTTGGAGCAACCTGGTCTGGTGGGAGGTGTCCCTGCCCAGGGCAGGGGGGTTGGAACTGGATGATCTTTAAGGTCCCTTCCAACTCCAACCATTCTGTGACTCTCACGGCCTCACGCTGCCCTATTGTTAAATAATACGAGAGAAGGGCTGGTCTGTGAGCATCTCGTTGTGTTGTGGCATGCTTAAATAAACCCCAAAACATCCCACAATACTTGATAAAGGGCTGATAGAAAAAGAAGAAAAAGGGAAAAAAAAAAAAAAAAGGGGGGGGGGGCAACCTTGCAGCCAAGCAAGCTATTAATTGTTTGGTGTCTTTGCAGTCTTAATTCCAAAGAGTTAGTAGTGAACAGCAAAGGGAAATGATCTATAAATGTGTGTAAACACAGGGTTTATGCAAAGAGCTTGGCAGAATATGAAACTCTGCAGGTAATCCGTGTGTGTGTGTGTGCAGCCAGCAGTGTCTAAGATGGTCTTGGCTCTATTAGAAGTGGCCAGCTTTGTAGAAATTTAGCCCCAGCATGTATTTTTGAAAAAAAGCCTGTGTTAAACGCTTCCGATAATCCTCTGAGTCAGCAGCGTGAGCGCAGATGAGATTTGAAGCTTTCTTTTTTTCTTGGGCGAACCGAAGGAAGAAGCTGTCAAAACGCGTGGTAGGGTGCTGAGCTTGAGCGAGTACGAATTGAATGTTCCTTTTTACTACTGGTGACAGCACCTTTATTGCACCAGAAGGAACGCTCGGATGTTCCTTGGGCTGGTAACTAACTGCCTGCGGATAGTTCTTCCTATTCTTCTGTAATTTAAGCAGGATATATTGTTTTTAAAGTCCTAACTGTGGTGCACTCCAAGGTTTTTAAGTGATTGACAGGCTTGTACTTCGCCCGATCAGCGCTAAATCAGCAAGCAGCTGGGTTTCAGCAGTTTCTCTCTCAACTTATAGCCAAAAAAAAAAAAAAATATCCATATTTTTGAACTGAAGATAAGAGCGCTTATACAGAAATATACCAGTTCTCCATAATAAAGCAACAGTGGCTTTCTTTTTATTTCTGCAATCTTAATTCTGGCAGGATAAGGCCTTTTTTCCCCGCATACACAGATCCTTACCTCTACTACCGGGAGCCTTCCTCGTAAGACAAATGGAGTAAAGTGAAGAATGTGAATACATCTTGTCAGAGTAGGCAAAAAAGGCTGCTGTGGTTTCCATAATATGAGATTATGGATTTTCTGATGCTTAAATATTTAGGTCAGATCCATTAATGTGTGTATATATATATGTGTGTGTATATATATATATATAAAAAATATTAAAAGGTTTCTGATGTTGTGTGGTAAGAGCTTTTCACCCAATCACAGAATCGTAGGGGTTGGAAAGGACCTTCAAACTTTTTATGAACCAGGAGTCCAACACCAAATGGTTCAGTCCTACTTTCTATATTGTAAGTTAAAATAAAAAGAGAACTTATGCTCTTTTGACAAAGGTGTTCTGAAGCTGTTCTCTTTTGAGCTCACCTAAGCACTCTTTATGGGCTGCATTTTTCAAGCCTCAAGTTGGGAATTTATTTACTTAAGTATAAAACATGCAGCTTTTCTCCTTGTTGAATTAGTTGCCTCAGAGTAAGAGGGAAGAAAAGTAATTTGAATACATTAAAGATCTATTTCCAAAATGACCTGCTCTACTGCTGCCAAACATTTTATTAGTAACACCCCCCCCGTACGATCGTTCCTTTTAATCTGCAGATCTCAAGGTACCTTAGAAATGTCCTTTAAAACGCCGGGTCAAGATTTTGCTGGAAGGAACCTGAACTATTATTACCAATTAAATTCCCTCGAGAGCATCTGGTCGTTTTGGGGAGTCTCTCTGCTCCTTCCTCCACACACATACTGGGGTGCCTCTGATGTAAAATGGACTTGCCCCCCTTCTTCCTTGCAGGGTGCAGGGAAAGCTCACTTTCTTTAAGTGCAAGTCTCGTGGGGAGACACATTTATTAGCTGGTACTTGCCTAATGTAATAATTTTAGACTGCTTTATCATTACTGAAGTGATGAAGGCAGCTAGTGGGTGCCTGGTTTGTGTCACGCTCGGGTAGGCAAGGCTTGTCTGGCTATTTAAAAAAAAAAAAGAAAAAAAAAAAAAAAAGAAAAAGTGCAATGGTACATTCACACCAGACTCGGGATAAGGCAGACTCACCGGATAGATTGCTGTGGGTGTGAAAGATAAAATGTTTGTTGGCCCTGGAGCAGCAGTGCTTAAAAAAAAAACAAAACAAAACCAAACCAAAACTAAACAGACCCAGAACCAACTGAGACCAGAACAATTGAAAAAATCTGTGATGCTTGTATGGTCTTGAATTAATAATGCCAGCTTTTGGCAGCACACAGGTAGTTTCTGTACCTGAAAGACCGGAACTGTTCATTTTCACCCTATTTCAGGAATACTTGAAATACGTTTAACCACCCTTCAAAGACGGCAGAGTCATCAAGTGTAAGTTGGTGGCTACTAAAAGATATTCCTCCTTAGTATTAAGGTAAAATCCATGAGTCAGCCATAGACTGTGCACTAATTGAAGCTTTAATTGACTCTGAGCTTTCTGACTCTCTGAGCAATATAATTGTACCTGAAGTATGACGAAACTTTCCCTTAAAAGTAGCTTTTGCAATTTAACAAATCCATAATCGCGGCAGCAAAACATTTGCTCCTAGATAAGGCCACTTGTGGAGTATTGGTAATTAGTTTGACCTGGCCAGATGCCTCCTGATAAGGCCCAGCAGAGAGCTGTCATCTGGTATGCTGAAGAATTTAATTTTCTTTAAACTGGGACATGGCATGTATGTGGTGATTAATAAAAAATTGCTGGTTGTCTTGGATTAAGTCTAGTGGTGCGCCACAGTCTTCTTGGGTCCTTACCATTGTCAAGTATTAAAAGAAGGAAAGAAATCCTTGTTCTGGTTGTGCTGATGTATGTTTTCACAAGGATTTTATTCACAGAATTACAGAATGATACGGGGTTGGAAGGGACCTCTGGAGATCATCTCCTCCAACCCCCTGACAAAATAGGGCCACCCAGAGCAGGTCCCACAGGAACGTGTCCAGGTGGGGTTGGAATGTCTCCAGAGAAGGAGACTCCACCAC
>JAOQGH010000019.1:2074820-2097521 GCA_025769975.1 Gallinago jamesoni | reverse complement strand
GGTAAATCCCTACAAGCGGTGCCTCCCCTCACCAGCGCTGGCCCAGGGTAAACTTCCCTCCCCTGCTGGTCCCGCTCTCTCCCGCAGAATCCTCCCGGGTGGTTTTGTGGGAGCCGCTTCGCCTCGAGTTCTCCCCGAACCTGCCATCTTCTTTGCGATAGCTGCTTTGAGCTGCTATTTTTTTTATTTATTTTTTTTTTTCCAGGCAGCGCCGAGCTGCTCAGCGCAAGGGGTGTTAATTAGAGCTCATTCCTTCTTTACCGTTTTTCCTTCCCATCCCCGTTTTCTTTGGAGGGCGGGGGCGTTGGGATTTTGGGGGGGGGGGAAGTTTGTGACTTGCTTTTATTTACCACGGTTCATTTACGGGGTAACCTACTTGCGGGCTAGATCTGTTGCTGCTTAAAAGCCCAAATTGTACTGCTTGCAAACCAATTGTTGTCAAACACGTACGGCCCCGGTAAGGATCGCGGTGTCTTTTTTCCCCCACCGCTTCTCCGATGATCTTGGTGAAGAACGGCGGTGCCGCGCTGTCAACAGGCGAGAGCGGTCTCGGTCTCCAGCCTCTGCGATAGCTGTCACCTTTTGAATGATAGCTGTCACCTTTTGAATGATAGCTGTCACCTTTCGAATCGTAGGGCTCGGGGACTGTCGTCGTTCCTAGGCGATTCCGCGCGCGGTTGGTTGTTGAAGGGGCTGTAGCTGCCTCCTAAAACTAAACGTGGTTTTGGACTCCCGGCGTCGTGATAAGTAGGCAACTTGTCCTTCTGGCCTTCCTCTTATCTTGGCCGGCTTGCTTACTGCAAGGAGTTTTCTTCTCACTTTGCATTCACGAACCTCTCTTGATTTGCTTGTTGCATAAGCAGGCGTGTTTAATATTGATATAGAAACTTTATTTCAAAGCGGCGAAGCCTAAAGAGAAGCAGTCGGTGTCTCAAACTGATTAGAATTCCTTCTTTTTAAGTAGATGGCTCTTTACATAATGCATTCAAGCGCCGCTAACGCAATGGGGATGTGAGTTTCGAGAGGCATCAACAGATTTAGAGGAGAACAAAGGTGCTGAGAGCAGCTGGGTCGATCCCGGTGAGGAGCAGCCCTGTGCTGTCGCTGAGGTCCTGCTGGAATTTTAGGACTCCATTTTCCTAGGTTGTTAACCTTGTGAAAAACTCTACTTTTGGTTGAGGCTGGAATTTTCCATGCTTGCTTTGCCCAGAGGTGATTTGTTTTTTTTAAAATTTTTATTATTTTTTTTTTTTTTTTTAAGCTTGAACAAACGCAGAGAACATTATCCCCGTGCAGATTACAATAAAGAACAGATGTTATCTAATACACCTATCGCTGGGGGATCGAAACGTTACGTGCGAGGGAAAAATCACACCGCTTACGCCCTGAGCAAGCTTTGACTCTTCCCTTTTATTGCTTGGCGTGGCCACAATTGTTTTCTCTCCTTGTGAGGCTTTGACAGGTGACTATTTGTCCTTGTTGAAGGAAGCCTTCTGCAAAAACATGGGCCTTGCAGGATACTCTTGAGGAAAGGTTCGGTCCAGGTTTGCTCTGTCCTTCTACGGCGAGGACTTTCCACCACCTTCCCTCTTCTGTGCACGGGCTCTCCTGCCCTTCCCAGGTCCTCGTCCCCTCCAGGATGAGGAGGGGCTGACCCTTTGGTCAGTAGGGACACCAGAGATTGCCTCTTGGAGGTGAGGTGGTAGGAATCTCGGTGCCTGGATCTGTGTCATGGAAATAAGTGGAATTGTAGAGGAGTTTTGTGCCTTTTCCACCTCTGGTGGTGTAACGCGCAGCGGTCTTCCTTCTCTGACCGTACAGAAGCCTGTATTGAAAAGATGAATGTTTTTTTTTCCAAACCTAAAAAGCAGAGAGAGGGAAGGGGAATACAAATGAAAAATACAACTTTATTGGCTTTCAAGCGTATTTAAAATGTCGTTTAATTTAAAATATTCAAAGGCAAGGATTTAAGGGGGGGGGGTGGGGTGGGTTAACTATTATATGAGCTTCTTGAACGAGATCTAAAGAAACCTGGAACCTCGTGCAGCAGGACCGTTCGCCCCGTTGACGGGATGAGTCTGTTGCGTTTATAAAGCGCTTTCGAAAGGGGTTGAGGGGCGCGGGTGGAAGCCGGGAGGAGTAAAGACGCCGAGAAGCTGCAGCCACACACCAGATCCCTTCCTTCCACAAAGAAATGGCTGCTCGCACTTTTGAACCGCGGATTTATGTTAAGAGATGAAAGAACTTGCCACTCGAGAGTTTGTCTTCAAACTCGTCCCCGGTTCCTTTTATGCTGTCACGTGTCTTCAGTTTTTTGGAGCTACTGACAGCGGGATGAGCAGAATTGATACTGATGATTCAGATACGGGCACAAAAATAGTATTCTGGGGAATGCTAGCTCTTACTGTACAGAACAGGGCGAGCGTGGTGCCTTCTCCCTCCTCTTTCTCTTGCTCTTTAATGCTAATTGTTCTCATGTCTACAAACATTTTGTTCCTGTTCACCCTTTGGGCAAATAGATAATAGTTCTGATGTGCTGGAAAGGATCTGCAGTTTAATCACTTATTCATATCTTCATCAAATCACGAGCTGCCTTTTGTTTTATCGGTTTATGGATTTTATTTTTTTTATCATGTTTATCATAAAACTTCTCCCACTGCATTATTAAAGAGCAAAACTCCGCAGTAATGTTTTGGTGGTTAAAAGCCATCGAATGTATATGCTGCTTTTCTGACATCTTTGTGTTTGTCTAATTTTGGAGGCAACGGCTTATGCAAGAGCCTTTCTTGTCCTTTATTCATGCGAAATGTTCTAGCAAGATGTCGATTTGTAGGCTATTGTAATTAGTCAGTTCGTTAGCATCGCGTTACTGCCTGCTATCAAAACGCTGGAACTCAGGGACTGGGATGGCCGGTACTCAGAGCATCAGTGGCAGCCCTCACGCAAACAATTCTTATTTTTTCTTAGATATTTTTTTCCCCCCAAATTATATTTGCAGCTTGGAAATACAGTTTTGGTCCTCAATTTTATTTATTTATTTTTTTAATTAATTTCCCTTCTTGCCCCACTGCCCAGAATTGCAGGCTGGACGTCTTTCCCTTCGGCACCGTAGGCCTTGATCTGGCCACGTTCTTTTTTTTTTTTCTTTCTGCAACATCGTATTTTTATTTTCTTTTTTCACTTGGAAGCTCAGCCGTTCGGAGCTTTTATTTATTTATTTATTATTATTTTTTTTTTTAAAAGACCGCAGTGGTTATATCCACTTAAGCCCTAGCTCATCGCGAAGGATTTATTCTGCCTGCAAATTTGCTGACTTGCCTAGACCCTTCTACGGTACGTTACGGTGGATAATGGCCAAGTTATCTGAAGATTCATAGATTAGATAGAAACGTTGGATTGTACCTGGTGGACGCCGTTAGACACCCTTCCTTGCTTTACTTCATCATCTTTAGCTTCCCTGTACACGTTCGTAACACCAGCCCTTGACGTGGATGTGCTAAATTCTCAGCCTTATCTATTTACGGGCATCGTAGACCGTTTTGCATAATTGCTGCTAAAAAAAAAAAAAAAAAAAAAATCTATGTTCTTATTATTTAGAATAGAATAGTTCAGTTGGAAGGGACCTACGACCTTTGACTGTCGTTCAAAAGGTTCTAAGGAGTGTTGTCTGATCTATTTGTACAAAAAAAAGATTGCAAATCTCCTTCTCGGTGTTTAAAGGCTCCCTGAGCCCCCAATGTGTCATCTGATACTTAGCACGTGTAGAAATCTTTTTTTCTTTGATTTTACCTTTGCAGACTGGTTTGGATTTCCATCACAACTGTTATATTTTGGGCTTCTCGTGCGCGCGGTTGCGAATCCATCTCACCTTCTTTGTTCCCTTTTTATCAGCCCTTCCCACCAGCATCTCTGGTCCCATCTCTTGGACCTTCAGCACCGCGTCTGTATCTGAAACCTCTTTTCTGAGCAAAACTTCCCTTTCTCCATCAAAAGCTTTTCAAAGGGTCCGACACCTGCAGGAACTACTTTCCCAGTTGTGCCAAGGCCGCGTTAGGTTTTTTTAACTTTCTTTTTTTCTTTAAATACAGCATTTCACCGTTCTTAGCATCTCAGTTTTTTAAACAAAGCGTCATTTTTTCCTGCAAACAACGAAGTCTCAAGAGCCTTAAGTTGTTTCTCGTTTGGAAAATATTTAGTTTGGTGCAGAAAACGTAACAAATAAAATATACGCTAAGAAAGTGACACGGGGATGGGGGGGGGGGGTGTGCTTTGGCTTTTTGCCCGTTTCTTAAAGTAATTATCCAGTGGCATTTGGACTGTCACATTTTTAGACCCAGTTTCTTGGCGAATTTGATCCCTCTGCAGCTGTGATTGGCTTAAAAGCCTACTGTAAATGAATAAGGGCAGTGTATCATATCAGCGCCGGGGCCCGGATTAACCGCCTTGCCCAAGCTGTTGGATCGCCGGTTGCCTGGATCGTATTCCTTTGGGTTGACGTCCCTGATTCCCAGTTTCCATCCCTAACCTCCCAGTTTGTCCGCGTTAAGCGCATGACTTCCTTTTCCTTGGTTGGGGTGGGGTGGGGTTGACGGATCTCCCCAAATTGTGGCTTTTGTGGGAGGAGGAGGTGGGAGGAAGAGAAACGATTTGTGAGTCTCAAAAAGGAGTCATTTAAGGTTGTTCTTAAGAACTCACCTTCTTTTCTACTTATTAGGAAGCCTGGATTTGTAACTCCTCAGCAAATTTCAGCCGTTTTTTTGAGGATTGGAAGCGGGAATTGTTTGGAGGAAGAAGGGTGTTTTTTAGAGAAGTTTCCAAATTTGGTTGGCTTAATGATTTCAAGGCACCTCGACGGGGGTTTAGGTGTATTTTTTTTAGCAGCCCCTGCCCTTATATCTCAGTTGAGCTTCTGCCCGAGTAGTAACCTCCGTAAAAGCGAGGAAATCGAGTTCGCATGGGCTTTTTTCTAACCACCAAAAGCGGGAAAAATGGGGTTTTTTTTCTTCTCTTTCTAAAACCCTTGTACCTTTTTCAGACCTGCGTGCTTTTTTTCGACTCTCGGGCCTCGCGTGAGGCCTTCCAGATGATCCTCTCTCTTCAGTACCTCGTGCTCCGCCTGAGGAGTCGCTGCAAATATTTGGAAGTCGTGGCTCACGCTGGGTTTTGGCACGTAAAACCCCTTGTTCTTAAGCCGTGCTGTAATAAGCCAAATAATATCATCTCGCTGGTGAGGCTGAAGAGATACTGGCAAACGAGGTGGAATATTAATTTTCTGTTCCATAAATCCGTTGATTATCCCTCTGGGTGAGATCTTACCTGCCTTTTTTTTTTTTTTTAACTTCGCTCAGGGTTTTTTTGGGTTTTTTTTGGGTTCATGGGGGGACCACCTTCCTTCTGAGAAGGGGAGAGCTCTCCTGGAGCTCTGAGGTGGCTTTTGGAGACGACGCTGACCGTGCAACCCGGTCACGCTGGTAAAATGATCGCTGTTGGGAGAGAGGGAATGTAGCGGTTGATCTGGGAACAGAGGAATCGTTTGAGTCAGTACGATGCTTATTTTGCTCTCCTGCCCATAAGATAAATGGAAGTGCAATGAGAAGCACTAGTGTGAGAGCTCAGTAATGTTATTTCCACGTAGATAAGTCAATAATATATTTGATTTTCGTTACATGAGGTAGGATACTATTATGGATGCCTGTGTTTTTTTAGAATCTATTTCTATCATTCAGGTAACTCTTTCTGGCAGAACTCTCCGGCAGCCATGAAAATGAGGCATGTGGCACCAGGGTTGCATTTTTAATTTTAGACAGCTGCTTCATGTTTGGAATTTCATCGCGCGGGCTAAAAAGATAGAGCGCCCTTCAGCCAGGCAGCCGCGGGGAACCAGGATGGATGGAAGAATGATGGTATTTGTTCAAATCTGCATCAGTCTTGAAGGAAGAATTGCAGTTAATGGTTACTCCTCAGTTCCCTGACACAGTAACCTGTTTGCTACAGGTCATTGAGGATGTTTTTAATTACCTGGCCACCTTAACTTCTTTTGTCTTTCAGATTTATCTCCTCTTTGGAGGATCCCACTCTTGTTCCCATACTTAGACTATTGCAGAACACTAGTCGTTGTTCACTTGGTTTGGAAGTACCTGTTATTGAAATAAATTCCTTTCTATAACATAAAGAGGTGCTTTTCTATAACTTTGTAACTTGTTACCATGTCCCTTTTTTTTTTTTTTTTTTTTTCCCACTTGTATCACACGACAGCAAAAGGGAGAGAAACCCCTTTTTATTCCTCGGTAGGTGAAGCCCAGAGCTTCACTACAAAATTTATCTCCTGCTTTTCTCACATTCCCTGTCTCTTCTCTCTTCCCCTTTTCCCCCCAAACATTCTCTCGCCCATTGCTGTCTCCATGAAGTTCCTGGGGTGGAGGGAAGTAAGAAGATCTTCGCTCAAAATATTTGGCCCTGCCTGTTATTCCGCTGTAAATCCAAGCTTGAGCCGTAGGGTTGGGATCACCTACTTGGGTGTGGGGTGTGCTGAGGAACACTTTTGGGGTTTCATGCATCAAATGAACATTAAATCACACAAACGCACCGTTGTTTCGCAGAACTTAGCGCTCCGTGTCTGAGGGCACGCTGGAACCTTATCTTCCAAACCTTATCTTCTAAAAATATAGCGCGTTGAGCTTGCGTTTTGCTTTTATTTGCACACATGAAAGTAATATAGTAAGAAGGTGTTAAGGCACCTCTTGAATGTGTGACTCAGTCAAAGATAGGTTTGTAGAGCTGTTGCGTGAGAAACTCAATTTTGTGGAACGTAAAAACTTGGCTCGTCTGCAAAATACACTCTTCTGGTGTTTCGGAAGAAACGTGTCACCGCGTTGATCAATATGTGCCAGGTTGGCACCCGCTGACCTCACCCCCTTTTTTCTGGGGGTGGAAAAGACAAGGCTAAAACCAGAATTTCCGTAGAGGGGACACGTAAAGGAAGGCTCCTGAACTTCACCGTGGGATTACAGTGTTGTAATTACAGGCTGGAGGGTTGGGTGGAGAGGAACCTGATGAACTTCAACAAGGGCAAGCGTAGCTTGGTGCACCCGGGGAGGAATAACCCCCTGCACCAGGACAGGTTGGGGGCTGACCTGCTGGAGAGCAGCTCTGAGGAGAAAGACCTGGGAGTCCTGGTGGACACCAGGATGCCCAGGAGCCAGCAATGGGCCCTGGTGGCCAAGAAGGCCAATGGCATCCTGGGGGGCATCAGGAAGAGTGTGACCAGCAGGTGGAGGGAGGTCATCCTCCCCCTCTGCTCTGCCCTGGGGAGGCCCCAGCTGGAGCACTGGGTCCAATTGTGGGCTCCTCAGTTCCAGAAGGAGAGGGAAGTGCTGGAGAGGGGACAGCAGAAGGCTACAAAGGTAATGAGGGGTCTGGAGCATCTTTCTGCTGAGGAAAGGCTGAGGGACTTGGGTGTTTTGAGTCTGGAGAAGAGAAGACTGAGGGGGGACCTGATCAACACCTATAAATCCTTCAAGGGTGGGTGTCAGGAGGATGGGACCAGTCTTCTTTCAGTGGTGCCCAGGGACAGGACAAGAGGAAATAGGCACAAACTTGACCATGGGAAGTTCCATCTCAACACGAGGAGGAACTTCTTCACTTTTGAGGCTGGCAGAGCCCTGGGAGAGGCTGCCCAGAGAGGTGGTGGAGTCTCCTTCTCTGGAGACATTCCAACCCCACCTAGACGTGTTCCGGTGGGACCTGCTGTGGGTGGCCCTGCTTTGGCAGGGGCTTGGACTAAATGATCTCCAGAGGTCCCTTCCAACTCCGTATCATTCTGTAATTCTGTGATTAACTGCCGGCAGCGTGTAACAGTATTCAAAATCCTAAACAAGTGGCCCCAGCTTTCAAAAGTGCTGAACAGTCAGAAGCTCCTATTGAACGCGGTGGCAGCTGAGGGGTGAGTCAACATTTCTGAAGATCATTCCACTTAAATCAGGGTTTACTTGCTCCATCTTGCTCTCCTGAAAGTCGGCGGGCAAAATTCTCATTGATGGTTTCGGGGGTGTGGAAGATAGAGCCGCGCGGCTAATTTTAAGCTTCTCTTTTATTTAAAGCCCTTTTTGGCTAATAGCTTTATCTAGTCACTTATTTATGATTATTTATGCCTATCTATCTGGGATGCTGGTTTATATTTAAGGCAAATTATGTTCTATTCTGTTTCAGCTGGCAAGCTTTTGCGGATTTATGCGAGCGCGGGTTGCCATGGAGAATGACTGGCAGGTTAAGCTTGACTTTTAAAAGAGGCTTATTGAGATGAAGCGCCAAAAAAAAAACCAACAACAAAAAAAAAACAACAAAAAACCCAAACCCCTAGCTTTGAGGGAGAAACTTTAATAGCGAGGTAAAACGATCTCACTCAAACTCCTAGCTAATTGTTTTCCTTTGAGAGAAATTAGGCCCAGAAGCATCCTTACAAAAGAAGAAAACTACTGAAAAGGGGTTTGGAGGGGAGGATTCGGGGTGGTTTTTTTCCAAGTGGACCAAAGCGTGCTGGATTCAAGTTGAAAAATATTAAAGAGGGAAGATTTTGTTTCCTTTTATAATCGCACTGGGTTTGTGTTACAATATTCCTTTTTACGAGAAGGGAAGCCGCGCGTTCACGCTGTCGTTTGCGCGATGCGTTAACTTTCTAAATTAAACATCCCGCTCTTATTTTTGTGCACCGCATTCGTTTCTAATAAATAGCTGCTACTGCTCTACCCTCTAATAACGTGGAAAATTCCGGTGCCGTAACGGGTCTTTGGACGTGCGTTCCTCAGCTAAAATGTGAACAAACTCATCGAAATCCAATATATTTTATTTACGTTGCTAAGAACAACGTGTTGGTTTCAGAAAGGCTTATATTTTAAGCTCGCTCAGAAAATGTAAAACTTAAAATCAGACCACGTAGTTGGTAGAATGGTCTTGGTGGAGCCAGAGGGGCTTGAAGAACCCAAGCAGATTTTTTTTTGACAACGTTAAACTTCTTTTCTGAGTGCATAAAACCTGCTGTCCTACGGTTCTGGATAAAGCAAGATAAAACGTAGCAATTGGCTCTTTCGGAATTGAGAAAATACGTGAATTAAAGGCAACTTCAAAAAAGCTGAGGTCTGCTGGCTTTGAGGAGAAGGACTTCATGACCAGAAACTGCTGCAGGTTCTTAACAGATGGAATTTGAAAGTCCAAATGTGTTAGGATGGACTTATTCCTTATCTTCTATTTCATATAATTAGGGCGGTTCTGTTTGAGACAATTTAGAAATGCTTTTTTTTAGTGACTTCAGTTGGTTTGTCTTCATCCAGAAGAAGCTGGGTCCAATGAAGACCAATGGGCCAGTTGGGATTTTTATATATGAAGATACACACGATATTAATTTCCATAAATCTCTATTACGCTAACGACCCGATACCGCTTTTGCTTTTCTGACCTTAGTCTGAGGTCAAGAACAGATCTGAACTGTTTGGACAGGATTATTAAATAAAGATGACAGATGATTCTGGTGTGCGTTCATGCTTCTTCCCTCTTCAAATTTTGTTTAAATCAATGCCCCTTCATTTCTCAAATAGTATTTTCACTTGGTTTCATCCCACCACATAGAAAACATCGGAAATTGTTGTCACCGTTCTCCTTTTCCTGATTCAGAGCCTGTTCATCTAAAAATCCCTACTTTTCTATGTGTACATCCTGTGTGTACATGTACAGAATCAATAATCTTTATTTAAATATTGTTACTAGGGGAAAAAAATAATAATCTTATATCTAAAACCGTGCAAGCAGCGTCTTAAGCATGTTTTTAGCTATCATGGGACAAGCAATGCAGTTTTTGTTTTTTTTTTTCATGTGCTTTTAATATCCTGCACTTAGCTTGAAAATAAAAGAAGCAAAAAGCCACAGACTTCCTTAGAAACATGATCTGCAATTTGTTAAAAAACAATTCTAATGTAGATATTTTTTCCTCCTAGGTTTTACCAAGAGACAGTACATCTAACACTTAACTTGGATCATCTCTTGTTCATCAGCTTGAAAATCATAACAACCCCCAAAAGTGACAGTTGATCCGAAAGAACAAAACCAAACCAAACCAAACAAAAAAAAAAAACCCCAAAAAAGCTGTGACAAATGGACAATATGTCTATTACTAACACGCCAACAAGTAATGATGCTTGTCTGAGCATTGTTCACAGCTTGATGTGCCATCGCCAAGGTGGAGAGAGTGAAACTTTTGCCAAACGCGCAATTGAAAGTTTAGTTAAAAAGCTAAAGGAGAAAAAAGATGAATTGGATTCTTTGATTACAGCTATAACCACAAATGGAGCTCATCCTAGCAAGTGCGTTACAATACAGAGAACGCTGGATGGGAGGCTTCAGGTTAGTACAAGTGAAAAAAAAATAATAAAAAAAAAGAAATAAATCAGATGTTTTCCTCCTAGTGAAGCTGGAGCAAAAGTGAGTGACGCAGGAACCTAGAGTGTCGAGGAAGAGTAGCTCTTCTCTTGCATCCCTCCATTTGTAGGCCTGTTTTGTGGCTGGAGCTCTGGACTGCTGCAGTAGTTGATTATTATATTTTCTATATTATTTTTTTTTTAAATTAAAAAAAAAAAAAAAGCAGAAGGCGTGGGATCAGCCGTTCTTAAAGCAGTGTTGTGCGTGTGACGGTAAAAAAAAGCAGGGGCACGGAACAAATTCGGCTGTTTATCCTGGGATTTTCACTCCAAGCTTCTGTTAGCTCTGTGTTGGTCAGCAGCGGGAAGAAAGACCGCTGATCCCTTGCTAAGGTACTCCAAGGAGTTAGCCTTACATCGTCAGTACTCAGTACCTGCCTAGCTTGGGTTGCACTTTCCATGTTCCAGGACAGCTGTCCTGTTTGCTGGCTAGCTTTCTGTCTACCCTCCAAGCATTAGTTTTTTTAAATTTTTTTTATTTTTTTTTCAGTAGAATGGATTGGCACTCTTGTTAAATTCCTTATAGCGTAGCTTAGTGCCTCGTTCCTCTTCTTCTGGGGCAAAGCATCATCCACGGTGGGGAAGGTGACCATACATACTACATTTAAGCATAAATTCTGCCAATTTGTACCCAGTATTTTTTTCTCCTTAAGAATCACGGTGTTGAGTTAACCGTAGCAAAAACCCTAAGAGAATTTTATTTCGGGTAAACTGTACGCCGTTATTTTTTTTTTTTCCTCCCCATATTTTGATGACGGAGAGAGGTTGTGGTGGTGTTTGTCCTCATCCAGCTTTGCTCCTGGCTAAATAAAGGGAAAAAAAAGCCTTGCTACTTTCCCAATCAACTTTTGTGTCTGACTTTTTAGGTGGCTGGTCGCAAGGGATTCCCTCATGTGATTTACGCTCGTCTTTGGAGGTGGCCTGATCTTCATAAAAATGAACTCAAGCATGTTAAATATTGTCAGTATGCTTTTGACTTAAAATGTGACAGTGTCTGTGTAAATCCTTACCATTATGAGCGTGTAGTATCGCCTGGCATCGGTAAGTACGACTCTTGATTTAAAATGGAACGGTGAATGTAAAAATGTTTTCCTTTGGAGCCTAGGAAATCCAGGCCTAAATCAGAAACATTAACTTTTAATGACCTGAATATAAATTACTCTCATACGCTGGTGTCCATCTTCTTAATGGAATTATTTTTTACTTTTATTTTGAATTTGAAAGAGCAGTTTGTGGCTTTCATTTAAGTCTTTGCGTTGGCTTTTTGCTGACTTCTTATAATTAATGTGCATCCTAGGAATAACTTAGCTTTGAGATTTGTGATGGAGGGGGTGTAATCTGTAGAGTCTGTAATACTGATTTGTAAAGGCTTATAAACTTCGTGTTCATCGTTGTTGATCTCTGTGTATATAATCCTCCACCCCTTTTGTTTTTTCTTCTTTTTTAAAGATCTCTCAGGACTGACACTACAGAGTTCTGGTGAGTATTTCGGTTTACTCTCGCATTTCTGGGGGCACAAGCTGTGTTAAACTCTTCAGAACGTACACAGTTTATTCCAAATTATCTCCTTGGGAGGGAGGATGGAAAGCAGATGGAAATTTGTCTCTCTGGTTTTGGAAAGCCAATTAAATAGCGTACGAGAGGGAAATATTGATACATTATTTTCACAGAATCACAGAATGATACATGGTTGGAAGGGACCTCTGGAGATCACCTAGTCCAACCCCCTGACAAAGCAGGGCCACCCAGAGCAGGTCCCACAGGAACGTGTCCAGGTGGGGTTAGAATATCTCCAGAGAAGGAGACTCCACCACCTCTCTGGGCAGCCTCTTCCAGGGCTCTGCCACCCTCACCAGAAAGAAGTTCCTCCTCATGTTGAGATGGAACTTCTTATGGTCAAGTTTGTTCCCATTCCCTCTTGTCCTCTCCATGGGCACCACTGAAAAAAGCCTGGCCCCATCCTCCTGACACCCACCCTTGAAGCATTTGTAGGTGTTGATCAGATCCCCCCTCAGCCTTCTCTTCTCCAGACTCAAAAGACCCAAGTTCCTCATTCAAAACTGAACTTTTTTTCCTTCAAGAAGAAATTGGTAGAGAAGGAAATTTGGGTAATCCAGTGTTTTTAGCACATTATTGCAAATATCCAGCCAAAAATGACTTTAAAAAGCCCAACAAACTGGACTTTAACTTGTATTCTCATCTCTGCTAATTTGCGTTGTTACTTGTGTCTTCTGAAAAATGATCCTTTTGGAGAGAATCAAAGCTTTGCAACCAGCAGTTAAATTCCTACGAATTTCTTTTTTCCTTGTCTCGCTACTGCTTTTGCAGCAGGAAACAGTAAATTACTGTCAGAATTTAATATATTTATGGCTGCTTTAAAAAAGAGTACGGGAGCTAATGTAGCGTAAGAGTTTTACTTGAATGGGCTGAATAAGATACAGAGAAATAAATTGTTGTAGTGGCCATGGTAGTAATTTCATAGAATCATAGAACGGTTTGTGTTGGAAGGGACCTTAAAAATCATCTAGTTTCAACCACCCTGCCATGGGAAGGGACACCTTCTGCTATATGTGGAATTTTCTGACTATTGCTGTAGGCTTTCTTGGAATATTCATAATTAGTGACTACATTGTTAAATATGGAGTAATACTACATTTTCTGTAATGTAAGAAGCTGTTCACAAGTTTTGTTCCACGAGAAGGGAAAGGCAAGGAAGGAGGGGTGAAGGTGTCACCCTCTATGTGAAGGAATGGTTAGTGTGGGATGTCCCCAAAGGCCTCCCTGGGGTGAGATGATGAGATGGTTGAGAGTTTCTGGGTGAGGATTAAGGGGTGGGCCAATCTGAAGGACACTGTAGTGGGTGATGAAGAGATAGTTGAGGGTCAGAAGCCCAGGGATAGGACAAGAAGAAACAGGCACCAACTTGAACATAAGAAGTTCTGCCTAAACATGAGGAGGAACTTCTTCAATTTGAGGGTGGCAGAGCCCTGGAAGAGGCTGCCCAGAGAGGTGGTGGAGTCTCCTTCTCTGACGACATTCTAACCCCACCTGGATGGGTTCCTGTGGGACCTGCTGTGGGTGGCCCTGCTTTGTCAGAGGGTTGGACTAGATGATCTCCAGAGGTCCCTCCCAACCCTGTATCATTCTGTGATTCTGTAAATCCTCCCCCCAGGTAGTTTTAATGGCCTGGTTAGTGCTGGAAATTTGTAGTTAAATCCTGAAAATAGATTTGCTTTTCACTTTTGAACTCTTGGCTCCTTCGCAGCTCCGTCGAGCATGTTGGTGAAAGACGAATACGTTCATGACTACGAGGGGCAGCCGTCGTTGTCTTCTGCTGAAGGCCATTCGGTCCAAACCATCCAACACCCACCAAGTAACAGGGCGTCTACAGAGCCTTACAGCACCCCAGCCATGCTGGCTCCCACTGAGGCCAGCACTACCAGCACCACTAATTTTCCCAACATTCCTGTGGCTTCAACAAGTAAGATCACGGAGATTATACGAAATTCCTGAAAAATGGGAAAGCTCTGAGATAACGGTTGATTTTTATTTATTTATTTATTTGGGGGGGGGCGGGCAAAGTAAATCTTGCATTGGAACTGTGCTGCTGCCACTCTACGCCGATAAAGCGTGTTGGCAGTAGGATCTAGGCAGTTTCATGAGTGTTAATATAAAGTTTTAATTTGCAGCGTAATTAGAGTAACTTTTCCCGGTGACCCAGTCTTTTTTTTCAGTGGGACTGACACTATATGAGTGTGACAGAACTCTTTTGGATATGCCAAAGCTTATCAGCATTCCTATATTAAAACAATTGACCACTGACAAAACATTATGCCTATTATTGGAATAATTACTGCAGGAATTGAAGAATTTGATTAATTTATTACAACAGCAACCGGGACAACAAATGGATATACTCTAAGCGTTGTGAAGTTTTCAGACGGCTCTTTAGTGTTCCCCAGCTGACAAAATGAGTCTTCCAGTTGTAACTTGATTGTTTTTCTAACAGCCCCACTGTGCTACCAAAGCGACAGCCCCAATTAACGTTCTCGCGCGTCCGCTGGAGTGCTGCGGTGAAGTTTTTTGCTTACGTTCCTTCGCGTATTGTAGAAGAGTCGGGCTTTAACCAGCACCCAACCTCACGCTTCACTCCAGGGGCCGGCGTCCTGCAGCCCCAGTGTAGGGAAACCATGAGGTTTGGAGGGACTTCACGTGCTCTTCATCACAAAAACTTCTCATCGGTGCTACAATTGTTGGAGCCAAGCGGACAGGAAAAAAAAAAAAAAAAGCTCATTTTTAGGTTTTAGTTTGTTTTCAGTGGGTTAAATGGTTTACAGGTTACCCAGGGAAGTCGTGGATGCTCCGTCCCTGGAGGGGTTCAAGGCCAGGCTGGATGGGGCTTTGAGCAACCTGCTCCAGTGGGAGGTGTCCCAGCCCATGGCAGGGGGTTGGAACTCAATGATCTTTAAGGTCCCTTCCGACCCAAATTATTCTATGTTTCTATGAAATTCTGCTGGCCACACCAGTTTGAGAGTGCAAGTGTACTTGTGAAACTGCTGATCAAGTTTTAGTGTTAATGGCTGAGCTGAAGCCTTTTCAAATCAATTTCTCTTCACCTGTTCTGAAATATCTGTAGTTTGACTTTAAAGCTTAGACAATTCTTGAAATATTTCTTTGGGAATGAAAAAAAAAAAAAAAAATCAATCCCAGCAACTTTCCTCAGGAAGGAGTCCAGTGATGTATGCAGCTCTATTCAAGCACTATTTTTCAAAAATAAAATACTGTGGAGTATGTTTTGGAGGAACATAAATTCAAGCAAGTGTCCTCCTTAGGAACAGCAGTTGTAACGTGCTGAAAATAAGCAATTTATCGGACCTGCTGTTGGCCTGTTTGGATTCCTACCAAATCTACTCCGGCGATGTTAATCCCTAAAACCTTTGACATCTCTTCTTCTTTCCTTCCAAACTGCAAAACGAGATGCGAACAAACCCCAGATGCGGTTGCTAAAAGAGAGTTCTCTGCATACTTCTGCTCCTAAAAACATTAAAGGTGGCGAGAGTCAAAATTAGCTGATGCAGAGCATCTTCCTTCCCGTTTCCTAAGACACTCCGGTGGGTGGAAAAAAAAAAACCAAAACCAACAAATAAAATACTGAAACCAAACTTGTAGGAACTGTGTATTGCAGCGCCCTTAGTTGGGTGTATTTTCCTACCCGGTAGTGCTGAGCTCTTCTTAATTACACGTTTTGGAACGTTCATGAATAGGTAGTGTGTTCTTTTACCAGGTCAACCTACCAGTATATTGACAGGTAGCCATAGTGATGGACTCTTACAGATTGCTTCAGGGCCTCAGCCAGGAACTCAACAGAATGGGTTTACAGCTCAGCCAGCTACTTACCATCACAGTGAGTATATACATACGTGCAACTCTTCTTAGTTTTCTAAAAACCAGTTCAGGAGAAATAGAGGATTAGAAGTGAGATTGGGGGGAAAAAACTCCCTTCAAAACCAACCGCTCCTTTCTTTTTCTAGATAGTACCACAACTTGGACTGGAAGTCGGACGGCAGCCTACACCCCTACCATACCTCACCACCAGAATGGCCATCTTCAGCACCATCCACCTATGCATCCTGGACATTACTGTAAGTAGTGCATTTGCTTTTTCAGATCACTTATGTATTTTTATCTTAATGTTATTGAACAGCGGGGGCTCGTTTGTTATTATTCTTTACCCTCAAATCCCTTTTTTTCCCCATTATAGAACTACTGTGACTGTGTTTAGTATCTTCTGATGCTTAAATAGAAGAATTTGATGGACCTTCCTCTGCAAAAGCAGCAGAGATTAGAAATTCAGATAGCTACAGTGCTAGCATCTCTATTATGGATGTCTTACTATATCTAACAAAGCCAGCATTTCCTTTCTAAACCTGTTTTTAAAGCTTTGCAGTCTCGTAGTAAATATTTTCTTTGTGGAAAAGGAAGCTGATTCAGAACCTGGTTTTGGGACATTTTTCTTTCAAAACTTGGAAGTTTCTAGCTGTTTTTATTTTCTAGAAATTTGGAAGTCATGTCTTAATGATGTAAGGGTCTACATTAAGCTTCGGAAGGCGCGTGTCCGTGTACACCCACCAGTTTAAAAGAGCTTTGTGAAAGCCTGTGCAGTGAAGTATTTGTCAATAAAATGTTCTTGCCATGAGTACAGTTGGCAAAGAAACTTGAAAAATCTTTCTCATCTACAAAATAGGATCGCGGCCTCTTGTTTTAAGGGACAGGAGATGGGTAGGAAAAAAAAAAAAGTCATCAAATATCTAGCGTTAAGTGGCTACCAGGGTATATGCCTTATAAGAGCATAGTGCAAAAACTCCACCAAAATTAAAGTTTTTCTAAATTTTGTGGCCCAAAGCTAGAACAGTTGGTTATTTCCTAATATTGTTCTTAACCAGATCACCTGTTTGCATCAATCGTTAGCGGAGAAGAGAATATACTGTGAGTTAATGTTACAATGACTTTTCAGCTTGTCTCCATCAAGAAAATTGTGGGTTAGATAACAGTTATTAAGTTTCATTATTTTATTCTCTTAAGATGCCACTTCGGTTATCATCTTCCTTGCATGTAAAAACTTGTAGATACTCTATAAATGTTTCTCAGTGCATGTATCTTTCCGAAATTAATATTTGTAACTGGCTGGTGATACAACATAGAGCTTTTCTTGGCTGCTGCCATTTCTCACTTCAGAAAGTTGCCTGTTTTGACACCTACCAACGTTGTGCCTTTTTTTGACATCTTGTTGCAAAAGCTGCTGTTACTTATAATACTACGTTGAAGTCTTTCTTTCTCCTTCTGGGCTGCCTGGAAGGGACCTGGTTAGTTTATAAAAGTGGAGAGAATAAACTGGCCGAAACCAAGAGCGTATTCAGTACTTTTTCTCTTTAGAAAATGAGTGATTTAGGGCTTTTTTTCCGTCTTCAGGGAGTGTTTCTTATGGTCAAGCTCACGACGTGCTGAGCAACTCGTTCTGTGATTGATGAAACTAATGAAGTGTGGTTCCTGAAGGATTTATATCACGTCCCTCTCTACAATGATTCTCTCCTCGCCCAACCTGGGGACAGATGTGAACCCAAAGTGCTATTTCCATTACAGCTGCAGGCCACATCTGGTTTCTGCTCTCTCCTGGAGCTGGAGCTGGCTTGAACGGCCATTCCTCCTGGGATACTAACAGAGCTCTTAGCTTTACTCAGCTTCTGAATTTTTAGGAAACCTCTAAGATTGGAATTCTTTTGTGGGCATTTCTCTCCCCTGTCAGATTTGGCCAGTCGATTCACATTACTGGGATTCAGCTGATTGGTTCAGTTTACAGGGATTAATAACATGTGCACCTTCAGAAGTCTTTTCTCGTAGGAAAATAAGAGAGAAAACCTTATTTTTCCTTGTATAAAAACAAAATCCATGTTTTCTTTTAAAGGGCCAGTTCACAACGAACTTGCATTCCAGCCTCCTATATCAAATCATCCTGGTGAGTAAAATCTAACAGGTAGCGCTAATATTATGGGAGCTAATAACTTTCTGGTTTGAATCTGGTGGTTTGGGGTTTTTTTTTTATGGTTTTAAGTACTCTGAAATCTGTGAGATACGTCTTCTGAAGGAGAGGAACAATTTTATGATGAGTCTTCTTTCGAATTTGGACATTTCTCTTGGAATGGTGACATGGGCTGCAAACTGAATTTAATTTAGATGCTGGTGCCCCTACCCTGGAGGTATCTGAACTCCTGAATGTCCTTCATCCTAAACCTTACGGGGTGCCTGAAGTTGGACTTCTTGCCTGCTTAGAAACATCGTGGAGCTTAGGTCATTCCAAAGCCCCTCTTGGATCCATGACCTTGAAGTTCCTTTTTGGACCTTTGGGTAGGAGCTTGGTTTTTTTCCAGGAATCTTCATAGAATCATAGAGTGTTGTAGAGTTGGAAGAGACCTTAAAGATCATCTAAACCACCCCCCTGCCATGGGGAGGGACACCTCCCACCAGACCAGGCTGCTCAAAGCCCCGTCCAACCTGGTCCTCATGGAACCAAGGAGGCCTTGTCTTGTGGTAGCTCCATCACGGGTGTGAGGTGATACTTGATTTTTAACAGCAGCAAAGCTGTTTCTTGCACAGGGAGACTTGTGTAGTTGAAAAACCTAAAAATTTAACTCCTTTATTCATTGGCCAGTGAGGAAATCAGTACCAGAAGTAAAACTATTGATAATTGCTGGCCGAATGTAACCGTAGCTCAATTGTACTTCATATTAAAATTCACCCTATTGATTTCACCCTGCTGGGTCCTGAGAGACACAAGTATTTATTGGAAGATTAAAAAAAAAAAAAAAAGGAATTCAGGCACCTTAGTTTATTCTTTTCTAATAAAAACAGGACGAGAGCTTCTTAAGCCAAGTAGGTGTGCTGCTGTTTGTAGTGAATGGGTGGCACTTACGGCACTGGGAGAGCTCATTTTTCCTGCTGGCTTTTCAGGCTGTTAGTTCTTCTTCTTCCCTTATTTCGAGCAAACTGCGGTGCTGATTTTCTTTGCCCTCCCCAACAAGCTGGTTAAGTGCCAGCTTTGTCACCCTTTCGTGGAAAAGGGGCCCCTTAAAAGTCACCCAAAGGCACCTCGTTCTGCTCCCTCGCTTAATATTTCCTTGTTTTATCCCGGACCTGATTTTCTTGCGTGCAGACAAGATCAGTCTGTGATCTTTGATGTTTTTATCCCCTGTTTCCAAATCTGATTTCACTGAGGAGGTAGTTACTCTCGTATCTTAAGCCAGATCTGTTTGAGAGTAAGTTTGTTATCAACCTAAGCTGTGAATAGATAGATATGGATTAGTTCTTTATGCTAAAAGAGGACAAAATCAAGCTGTAATCATAAAGTGCAGGGATGCAGACGGTTTACAAAATCTTACTGTACAAAGGCTTGTAAGATCTTAACTACAAAAAAAAAAAACAAAAAACCAACACCCTAGCATTGATGTGTGCTCAAATAAAAGCAACAAGCCCATGTTTGATGTCGTTTGGATTCTTTTTTGTGTTAGCAGACGCGTCTTGGTCTACGTGGACTTGCTTATGTGAGTGCACTCTCTAACCCTGAATGAAAAACCCAGTTGCAGGAGGCTTAGTTGATGATTTAATTTGGCTTATAGGGTTTTTTTTGTTTGTTTTGTTGTTGGGGCTTTTCAGTCGCTTAATTGGTCTCTCTTCACCAGCTCCAGAATATTGGTGTTCGATCGCGTATTTTGAAATGGACGTGCAAGTTGGGGAGACGTTTAAGGTCCCTTCCAGCTGTCCGATCGTGACTGTCGACGGATACGTGGATCCATCCGGAGGAGACCGTTTCTGCCTGGGCCAGCTTTCCAACGTGCATCGAACAGAAGCCATCGAGAGAGCGAGGTATTCCAAGCATCCCTTCTCCAGCCCTTTCTATGTATTTGATGATGTTTTCTTTTGCCTTCGGGGCGTGCCTCCCTTTTGAAACGACAAGTACGGCACGTTTCTACATTAATTAACGACAGAAGAGCGTATCCTTCTGCTGTTAACGCCTTGAAAATGTGAGCTGGGTGACAAAAAGACCTCCAGTGCTTTGGTGACAGCGCGGCGCTGTTTTTCATTGCTTTCCCAGGCTGGGAAAGCAATTTTAGCCTTGGAGGATAAAATTAGCAACTCGTGCCGTTCTGTATGCAAGCTGAATATTAGCTCTCCACACAGCAGAGCGGGCGTGAGAATAACTGCAACCTATAGATTTGTCCAAGGAGCAAAGAAAGGAGAACTGCTTGGCTTTTTCTTCTTTCTCCCCAGGCTTTGATGGGGAAACATAAAGAAGCGAAGCGATCTCGGAAGCGGGGTTTTTTTTTTTTTTTTATTTCCTCGGAGCTAAAAGGAATCAAATAAGTCCACGTCTTTAGAAGCGTTGCGTTGTGACAGTCAAAATTTGAGATGGCTTGTAACACCAAGAACGGGCAGTTCTGCATTAAAATGGGGATTTGTGTGCGTTCTGGAGTGACTTTCTATACTATAATACTCGTGGGATTTTTACACTTCTGAGCAGAACCCAGTGCATTTGGTGTCACAGCCCCGTGTTTTCAGGGAGTGTGGTGTTTGCTACTCGCCTGTCATTGCTTCTATATTCCATATTTCCCATAGATCTTTACATGGCATTACAGATGTTTTTTTGTTTTGTTTTTTTTTTTTTACTTTACAGATTTTATGTAACTATATTCTAATTTACACCCGCAGTAATAACTGCAATTTCAACTCCTCGCATGAGCAGGCTGTAAAAAAGCTATCACAGCCAACTGAGAGCTGGAGAATTAATTGTTTGTGGTTTATTTCGGAAAGGTTGGATTTATAGTGTGCGTATCGGAGGTGGGTTGGAACTGGTTTTCTTTTGCAGGTTGCACATAGGTAAAGGGGTGCAGCTGGAGTGCAAAGGAGAAGGTGACGTGTGGGTCCGATGCCTCAGCGACCACGCGGTCTTCGTTCAGAGTTACTACCTGGATCGAGAAGCGGGACGTGCACCAGGGGATGCTGTTCACAAGATTTACCCAAGTGCATATATAAAGGTTGGGTTGATTTCTTTAAAATTAAGCACTATTAAGATTTTTAGCATAGGTTATCTGTTTCGAACGGGTGGGAAACTGTATAAATGCAGTGGAAGTGTAAAGTGTGTGTTAACGTGTTACCAACATGAAGTCATCCAGGCGTTCCCAGAAAAGCTGCACGGAATCAAAAATGATTTTCAGGAGATTCTTACTTGGACATGCCTGTGCCAGGCTTGAAACTTTATTTAGGAAAAGCCACGCTTGTTAAAAAAAAATAATAAAATTATTGAATTAGAGATAAACTGCTTGAAGTTTTGCGGGGATTTTTCTTATGAGTTTTTTAATCTTCAGTTTTGCGGACGGGTTGCGTGATGAAGGGGAGAGAAACAGAATCACAGAATGCTGTGGGGTTGGAAGGGACCTCTGGAGATCCCCTAGTCCAAACCCCAAAACCTTCACCTTCATTAAACAATAATCCCGTTTTATATCACGAAGATATAAAATGCCCCCAACCTCAAACCCAGATGCTGAAACCTCAATGCTTTTAAATAGACTGACACATTTCAGTAAAGCAGTGAAGAAGAAGAAAGCTTGACAAAGTCAAGCAGGACATGTTGGCTTCCATTTTTATTTGCATGCCCGTTTTCTGGAAATCTTGGGATTGAACTAAAAAAGTCAGGATTTCATCAGCCTGTAGCATCCTTTGGACTTTGATCCTGTGGCCACAGAGCACTGATTTAGCCTGCTCAGCTCCTCCAGGTTCTGGTGTTGCTGGTAATGTCATATGGGAAGACTCTCTAAGAATGAGCTTTGATGAATTATTTCTTTTAGAACGTAAACTACTCGGGGAAGGTTGGCTTTTACCCAAGCGTGGGGTGAGATTGTAGAAGTTGCTTTGGGAGAGCCGAGATACCTGGATTATTGGGAATGGGAATTGAGGAATTCTTTCCTTGGGTGATTTCGGTAAGTCTACGTAGATTGATATTTATTTTAATTTCTTTTTTTTTTTTTTTTTTAAGGTGTTTGATTTACGCCAATGTCATCGTCAGATGCAACAACAGGCTGCCACTGCCCAAGCTGCTGCTGCTGCCCAAGCTGCAGCCGTAGCCGGAAACATCCCCGGACCAGGATCAGTAGGTGGAATAGCCCCAGCCATTAGTAAGTACATTAACAGCTTGGTCTCCTTTTTTTTTTTTTTTTTTTTTTTTCCTGAAATAACAAATAATAGGGCTCTCTCTCACAACAAACCCCCCACAACCCCTCCAGCAGCACAAATGAGCTGGGGGCTCGATGGGGCTGGGGTGGCACCGTGGTAAGTCCGTATCCATTCATTTCCTACCTTCTCCGCGCTCCGCTTCTCTCTCTCTCTCTCTCTCTCTGTGGTCTTCAGGGGATGTTGGATTTGAGGTCAAATAGCAAAAATCGATAACTTTAAACAGAGATACCTTTGGCTTCTTAGAGCCAGGCTTGAAAAATGATCTTTGAGATCTGAGCTCATCAAAACGCTACTTAAAACAGCGGGGATTGCAGAGCGACAAAGTCCTTTGCCAGCTTTAGGGAAATTAAATATTAAGGCTCTTGAAAAGAGGAAGAAGAGACTATGAGGGCGTGTTTGGGGGGGGGGGGGGGGGGGGGGGGGGGGGGGGGGGGGGGGGGGGGGGGGGGGGGGG